>JAOVYX010003129.1:0-11205 GCA_035668315.1 Drosera spatulata
TTACAGAAGATGATGTACATGACAGATTGGAATGACGTCGTCGTATTCATGTAATCGACCCCACTTGATGGGATAAATGTTTGATTTGTTGTTATTGTTGTTGAGTTGCCTAACACTGACATTCTAAACTATCACCATGGCATCAACAACCTGAAATGCTGGCAATAATTTGTTGTTGCATAAGCTATCACCATAACATATTTCTCCCAAAATCAATAACTGAATTTGAGTTCAAAAACATGCAAAAACAACATATTAAATATAAGGGATGATACTCAAAGATATCATTTGGTGAACTTTATTACCATCGAATACCCTGATAAATAATATTGGTGAAAATTTCCATGGGACATCACTCTGGAGACTTATTTTCAAGGAGGTACCACCAAGGAAACTTTATTACACAAGATATCATTTTTACCAAAAAAAAAAAAAAAAAAAAAACAAGAAACAAGAAACAAAAACTTTCATAATTTGCCTTTTTCCTTATCCCCCCGCCCCCAACTCTTTTTTTTTTTTTTTTTCCTTTCTAATCGATCACATAATCATCGATCTGATCTAATCGTATTTAATCGATCATCGATCATCATCGATCCTCACTTGGACTGCCTTCTCCCATAATTTCATCATCCTTTCTCTTTTATTGAAGATGTGGTGAGGAGAAAAATGATAGATATTTGCTTGTGCAACTCTGACCCAAATCATAAAATAGTACATCTGTGCAATTCTAAACAAAATAATTTACATGATGTGTTTTTCACTACATATACTTTTTTTTTTTTTTTTTTTTTTGCACGCCATGATAGATGATGTGCATGATGCGTCTTTCACTAGGCATACTACATTTTTCGCACAGACATACTGGATAATGTACATAATGTATTTTACACTAGGTGTATTACTTTTTTTGCACAGGCATACTACCTGATGCACATGTGTTTTTCACTAGTACTTATTTTTGCACAGATGTACTAGATGATGTACACGATGTATTTTTCACTAAGTGTATTATCATTTTTCACAAACGTACTAGATAATACACATGATGTATTTTTCACTAGGCGTATCATTTTTTTTTTTAACAGGCAAACTAGATGATGTATATAATGTATTTTTTACTAAGTGTATTACTTTTTTGCACAGACGTACTAGAGTATTTTGTGAGTTACATGTGGCTCTCCTCGTCGTCAAAAACCAACAAACCTTCTACACCACCCCAGGCCGTAAACTTGATCAAACAACAACTAATCCCAAAATTCCCCAAATCACAAACCCTAATCCTAGAATCCCCAATCCCACAATCCCCCCTCTCAAATCCTATAACTTCACACACAAAGATCTCGTTGAGGCCGAATGTCTCAACAATCGATCGACCTCATACTCCAACCAAACGAATCTCGGCACCTTCGAATCAATGCGAATTGATGAGGTGAGCTGTGAGCAAAGATTTTTGTTTCCCATCTTGGATTGTTGAATCGATCATCATCATATCATTCTCTGTGGTTCCGATGTTGTTGTGCTTTGATTTAGGAACCCTAATTTTGATGATGGTGATGATGACAAGTGGGAATCAATGGACTATTTGATGCATTTTGCAGAGTGTTAGAAACCGAGGGTCGATGATAGGCGAATGGGAATTTGGGCGTATGGGTGAGTGTAGGGGGCAGGTGGGCATTTTGGATAATTTCAGATCTCATGAGAATTAAATATCTTTAATGAAATCTTCTTAGAATGAAATCTTCAAAGTGGTGCTTTTCGTGAATTCTCCCTTAATATTTTTTTATTAGGTTTATCATGTAAATGCAATGCTCCCTTCTATCACTACGTAGCTAAAAAAAAAGGGAGTTAATGATAATTAAAATAGGGTGAGGTACTTTAATGGATTTAAATCTATCAAATGTTAGTTTTGAGACTTCATTATTCAATAAATATTTACAATATTTCTGTCGCATTATTCAAAAAAAAAAAAGTCCTTCCCATCCCATTCAAATTATGATTGTTTAACTCCACATGATAATTTATGTGTGCATTGGATTCTTGATATTTAAGTAATTTATACTTGAAAATGGAAAAGTTACTGAGTTTTACTATAATAGCGAGAGAAATTAATGGAGCAACTAAAACAAATAATGATTAATTTAATATTTTTGGCGTGTGAGAGTTTTCAAATAAGAAAATGTTGTAATTTTTTTTTAGATAACAAAAAAGTATAGAGTTTAAATTTGAATGGGACAAATGGAGTATATGAAAATGTAGTTGGAAATAATATGCAAAAACTTGCTCGTTTATAGTTAAGTTTAAAATTAAAATTCTAGCATATAATCTCTAAATTTTTTAATAAAATCTTTCTAGATAGAAGTTTAGTGGTAAATAGGTTTATTTACCCTCTCAAAATTCCCTAGAACTTTCAGTTATTTGTTATCTTGGAATTAAGAACAGCGCCACTCGAAGTTAGCTACATTACCAAAATTTTATCAATAAAATAATCCTAATAATTATTTTTTAATAAAAAGAGACTATTTTTTTTACCATGATATCTTTTTACTATTATAACCGGTTAGATTTATAATTATATTTTTTTCTTCTCGGTCAAAATTATTGGGTTCTTAATCATTATTTGTATATTTGTAGGATCAACTTATTTCACCACATTGATTAACTGCTTCAATGTTCAACCCAAAGTAATCATAAATCCAAAACCATAAATATTTATACCTTGGTTTGAATCTGACGCATGTTCAATTTATTAGTCAGGTGTTAAAATCAAATTGCATGTCTAAGAAAAAAATGCATGTTAACAAGAAATATTTTCTTCAGTCACTTAGAAAAAAACCCTCTCTTGTCCATATTTACAATAAACATATGCATCAACTTGGAAACTACATGTGGCATTCCACCACTTTCTCTATTCTAGAACATTAAAGGCTTGTAAATTTCATGCTCTAAACATCTCATGGATGCTCCCAAAATCAATTGGACTAAATCCAACGAGACCAAAATAACCTTTGCACAAATTCTAAATCATCAAAGGCAAAAAGATGGGGATGATGAGCCCTATTGGCTATCACAATTAGAAAGGCTCCAAAGGCTCTGACTTGAAAAGCATTATCTAGCTCATTGTTTAAGTTACTAACTAGAATAAGTGAGAAATTAAGCTCAAAATTCACCAGTAAACTTCACAGTTTCAACATGACTCTAGCTCAATCATTCTTTAAGCTTTAGCATACTTGGACAAACCCATGTGTAAAAAATCCAAAACCCATGAGCAGAGCTCAATATCAACAGCCTAATCTGAGAGGAGAAGAAGTCCCTCAAACCTAGCAACCATTCCACACTATCTTGCGAAACAATCTGGGTTTATGCACACGATAAAACAACACATTGAATAGTTTCCTTCTTTCAATATCAAAGCCATACATCACATAGAGCATTATTCAAGTGCCTCATAGACTAAACGAGCACCAACAACAAAAAAAACTCCAAACTAGTTTCAAGACACCTCTCATAAGGATCTCAACTACCTCACTCATCCGATCTTTGTACCACTTCGAGCAACCAATTATCCCAATGCTCAAACACAATCAGAATTTCTCGTTCCCTAAACCACAGATCCTAATCAATCACCATAGAATCATATTACGCACTTAAAACCTTACAAGTCACTTGGAAACCTAACTGATGATTCACTAATAATTCCCCTAACTCAACAGACGAGATGAGTGTTACTAGTTAGCATCACATACAATGCTCCAAAATTGCTACCAGCATAACCTAACCGCATATCATCATCATCAACAGTCGCCTCGCATTCACTGCATTACAACCGCACAAAGCCAATCAATTCACAATAATACTCCAAAACCAAAACCAATCACTCACTAAAACAATGCTCTTGCAAAGATGATCAACTGATGCGGCACCGAGGAGCCCTCGCCTCTCCTCGAGGCTCCGATCGTAGTAATCCGATGGTACTCTCTTGAACACGAAATCACTCACCTCTCCGCCGCGGAGGATCGCGGAGAGTCTTCCGACAGTGGCGGAGTCGGTTTCGGTGGAATCGGCGGCGGAGGAGAGGAGTTGAGGGAAGTGAGTTAGTTCGAGTTTCGAGATCCGGTTGAGGATCGATGATTGAAGGTTGAATAGAGTCGACAGAGCCACCTGGATTGTGGTTGCTCCGCCGCCGCTGCTCATCGTCGCCGCCGGTTAGTGCTTTGTGTGATCTGACAGGTGATGGGGTCGAACTTCGACCTTTGGGTGATTTTTTAATGAACGAATAATGTGAAAAAAGAAAAAAAAAAAGAGAGTAAGAGTTGAAATAAGACACATGCAATTGAAATTGGGATGAAATTTTTTTGGGTGAATTAATTAAAAATTCTCGATGAATTTTCATATCATATTTTAATATTTAAAATTTTTTAATATATATCTTAATATTCATTTGAATTTTTTTTTGTTTTGATCCTTTTTCATTTAAAAAGACAACTTTATCCGCTTTCAATTCGATACCAAATGACTCGTATGAAGAGAGAAAATGAAGGGCCTATTGATTCCAAGGAAGATTTGAAGCGAAGAAAGGTGGACACTCGTGGAAAGAACAAAACGAATACTGCATCGAGGAAAATCACCACCAAAGGATCCACTAGGTGCATATTAATTTGTTAGTGTTTGCATGTTAATTTGATTGTTTTGATTCGTTTTTTCACTGCAAAAAATTGTATCATTTTGCGACGGAATAATTCCATCGTAAAAAAGGAAAATTTCGTCGTAGATATAAATTACGACGGAATCTGTGACGGATTATACCATCGTAACAAATGACGTCGCAAAACCAATAATTTACGATGGATCCGTCGTAAGTTTAAATTCTATGCGACGGATTGACTTTTTCCGTCGTAAAATATTATTTTTTAATATTAATTTATTCAACGATGGAATCCGTCGCAAAAATAAGTATAATGTAGAATGAATTTAATTATTTTTACGACGGATTCCATCGCATATTTCATAAAATGTGCGACGGTATCCGTCGCAAAAATAAGTATCATGAAATATAAGTTAGTTATATTTTACGACAGAATCCGTCGCAGAATGTAAATTTTTTTTAAAAAAATAAATAATAATTATAAGAACTCACTAAAAAATCTGTTTAAAAATTACAAATGTCACGAATAAAATCCCTAAAAATTACATTCCAAAATCATATAAAATAGAAAATAACAATAAATATATAAGTAATACAACGCTACATATGTCAATGGCCGGATAAGTTGGGATGTCGCTGCTCCAGAGGGCGGGAATCATCATCTGCACCCGAAGGGAATCTAGGCATATCAGCGCTAGCCTCTGCCTGACAGGTGGAATTCGGGTCCGTGCCCATCTGCCTCATCAAGAAAGCAATCTAAGCTTGTATCCGTTCCATGGCCTGCTGTTGGGTGAGAACCTGCTGCTGCAACGTCTGATGCTCCTCCAAAGATACTCCTGAGCCACGAGCAGACTGTGACTGGGACCTGGAGATAGCAGAAAGCTGACTCTTCGGATAGCACCGACTGACAGCCGACCCAATACGGTAGACCCTTCCCTTCTGTGGCCTTGCGACCTCGATCGTATGGGAAGCGGCTATTGCAAACTGCTGTTGGGAGGCCTCCGGATCCATTGACGAATCGGCCTGCGACTCTGGATGTTGAGTGAATCACTTCAACAATGAATCTTGCGAATTTCATACTAACGAGTTAGAAAAAAAATGAACATAATTAAAAGATAACAATTAATGAAATAAATGGCTTCAAAATTCTTATCCGAAAACGGATAGCAGTCTCGTCGGCCATGGGAATGTCAGCTAATGACTTCCCCGCTAGTATTGCCTCCACAATGCTTGGAGTACCCGACTTCTTATGGGTCTTCACGAAGAGCTCAAACTCCGTTGCCTTTCTCTTCAAACCAATCTTCTGAAAAATATTTCAAATAATAAATACGATAATATCTTGTGAAACACACGATGTCAAATTATTTAACTTAAATAATCCTACTTACCATTCTCTCTACGACGGCGAGGGTGGAGACACAACCCTGGGAGTGTGTAGCATGTCCCTGAGATCGATTCTTTGAGTTAATTCTCGATCTCTCCAGGATCTCACGGGACATGCCATATCGCTTCATGAGGCGTGGACCAACATCGGCACAGATCAAAGGGACTGGACATGCTTCAATGTCGTCGCAGCCCTGAAGAACCAGTCGCGCCCTGTACATGGAGTCCCGTATACGCGCATCCAACTTGGCCTCCCAAGCTGCACGTACTTGGAAGTCCAAGGAGGAATCCCAAGAAAACAAAGTCTGCAATAAAGAGAAAATACCTTATGAATTATATATATTAGAAGGACTGAAAAACCAAAACCCTAAATTATCAGAAAAATTAAACTTAAACACATATCTAGAAATACCCAAACATATGATTCCGAATAATCGTGGGGATCTCTCCAAAATTCATCCATGGCTCCTCATAGAAAGCCTGTAATGAAGCAACTGCCCCTTTGGCTATATCACCATGATGAAACCTACAAATTATTTGATATTGTCTTTGATATTAGAAAAAATAGGACAAATTATCTATGAAAGGAAGTCATGAAGATTGAAACATGAAAAAATTTATACCAATGTGTGTCAGGATATAGGGGACTGCTAGGATCTGGATATGTCCGGTGAGATGCACGAGAACGTCTACTACCAGCTCCAGATGACTATCCAGCGATAGATACCCGTGGAGATGGCTGAGATGCCTCCGCTAACTCTCAAATCGAGGCAACAAGTCCTGGGACTGACGCTATGATGTCAAACTGAGATGACCCTGTGTCTGCTGCCCGTGAAGTGATCTCATTGCCAGGATCGGAACATCGATCCTGGCTCCTCCCTCCACGAGATCCTGAGCCTCCACGTGAGGCTCCACGCCTCCCTCTAGATCCAGAAGAAGAAGACATGTGAAATAATACGAAATACGCTTAGCTTGTGTTAAATTGCTATGCAATTAACTTTGCAAGTGTTAAACCTATGGCATTTTTATATTTTAAAAAATACTTTTGCATTAGGAAAACATTTAGTCCTGTTCATCGATATCCTCCCCATCGTTATCATTCTGATCATCCTCACCATCCTCTTCATCTGTAGCCTCCTCTTCGACTTCTTCATCCTCCTCTTCTGTTTCAGTCTCGTCTTCTGCTTCTTCTTCCTGTTCTATGTCTGTGTCATCATCATCATCATCATAATCATCATCATCGTCATTATTCTCATAATCTTCTTGTCCCAAAGCTTCAAGAATGGGTGGATTCTTCGTCAAGTTTTCTTGATATGCATCTTCCATGGCTTTCGGTGCATCAATTGTTGATCATGATTTCGTTTTGAAGACTGCCCACCACTTGGATTGTCGTGGTGCACACCCTGGATAAGGAGCGTAGTAGACCTGGATAGCTTGTGTGGCAAGGACAAAAGGATCATAAAGACCTCTATATCTTGATGTGCGATCAATGTCCACAATCTCATAGCTAGGATGAACATTCAATCCCGTGACAGAATCGAACCACTCATATTTGAATAGAACTGTCTCCAGACTTGTAAATCCCGGGGCTATGTATTGAAGTTTAACAATATCAATGAGAATTCTGTAGTACTCCAGATCGGCATCCCCTTTCACGCACACTCCCCAGTCGACCGTTGTTTTTCCTTTCCCACGTTCATATGTATCGAAAAGAAAATCATTCACCATATGAACCTCTCCAACCGGTCCATGTCACTGCGAGTAATACAATTTGCACATAAGTCCCTGAAAAATTGACTCATCTCCGTCAACGCTTTCCAAACATTGGGCGACAGAAGCTCTTTAAAGGAAACAGGGATCAATCGCTGCATGAAGACATGACAGTCATGGCTTTTCATGCCTCTTAACTGCCACTTAGGGTCTCGAATGCAACGACGTAGGTTGGAAACATAACCATCTGGAAACTGCAGACCCTTCACCCACTCACACAATAACTTCCTCTGTTTGTTCTCAAAAACGAAAGGAGCACGAGGTATCAATAACTGTGGCTTATCAGAATTTTCAACGCTTCCAACCACGTGAAATTGAGGCCTCTTGCAGTAGAGTTCCAAATCTTTCCTTGAGCAGATATTGTCTTTGGTCTTCCCGGCAACATCCATCACTGTATTGAACACGTTGTCGAACACGTTCTTCTCTATATACATCACATTAAGTTTATGACGGATGAGAAGTTTGCTCCAGTGGCTCCCTGAAAATACTTCTCTTACTCCAATTGTGTCTTCTATGGAAACTAATTACGTTAGGTGAAAGGTCATATTGCAAACGCTCCATCATGGTAGGAATCCCTGAAAGACTTCGAAACAACTCATCTCCACTACGAATCCCGAACGGGGGGGCAAGCTCAATCCTGTTCTTCCTAAATCCACTCCTGTTCTTTCGGAAAGGGTATTCCATTGGTAGAAAACGACGATGACAATCAAACCATGAATATTTCCTCCCATTCTTGAGGTAGAATGACTTCGTCCTCTCCATGCAATGAGGACAAGCCAAGCGACTGGCAATGCTCCAACCAGACATCATCCCATATGTAGGAAAATCACCTATGGTCTAAAGCAAACAAGCCCTCATCTGAAAGATTTGGCGCTTATGAACAACGTACGTTGGCTTTCCTACCTCCCACAGCAACTGAAGCTCCTCGATCAGAGGTTGTAAGTACATATCCAGATTTTCTTTAGGACTCTTTGGGTCAGGAATGATCATATTCAGGAATAAGTAAGGTCTCTTCATGCACATACTAGGAGGAAGGTTGTAAGGTGTGATAATGACGGGCCAACAAGAATACTCTTTTTCTGACTTCCCAAACGGTGCAAAACCATCGGTGCAAAGTCACAGACGAACATTGCGTTGCTCCGTCGCAAAGGACAGAAAACTCTGGTCCATGTGTTTCCAAGCATCGCTGTCAAAAGGGTGTGCCATCACTCCGTCAGCTCGGCGTGAAAAGGCATGCCATCACTCCGTCAGCTCGGCGTGAAAAGGCATGCCAAGTCATGTTTTCACTGGTGGAGCTATTGGCATACAACCGCTGCAATCTAGGAGCTATTGGAAAATACAGCAAAATACTCACAGCAGAACGACCCTTACGACGACTCTTCTCCTTAATTATAACGATCTGCATTACATATGGAGCATCTTTCTAATCCCACATAATCTTTCCAAAACAACATGCAACTATTAGGACTTCAATCAATCTTCTCGACAGGTATATGTAACCCTTTCATGAGAGACTTGATATCGTGCATCTCGTCCTTCATGATATTATCAGGAGGGCACACGTCCTTCAACAACTTACAAATTCCATCGACCGCTCTATGGGGTAGGTTATATTCACATTGCAGAGTCAAAAGCCGAGAAGCAACGGCCAATAAAGACAAGGTGAAACCATCGTAAAGAGAAGATTACGAGGCATTCAACATGTCAAAATAATGCTTGGATTCATAAGGGGGACCCTCGTCATATGCATGTTCATTTGCAGCCTCGGTCTCTTCATAATATTCTGATGGAAAGGCATCAACTAACATGTCCTCGATATTGTTCATAGGCTGAGAGACATTGGAAGGACTAGGAAAATCTGCTTGAGGTATTGCACCACTTTGTTCGCCGTGATACACCCAAACATAATAATTCTTCCTGAATTCCCTAGTAATTAGGTGATATTTCAAATCATCCACCGTTTGAAATCTCCCGTTCTTGCATTTTTTACAAGGACATCTTAAACGTCCCGGGAAACGACCCTCGTCGTGTTGAAGAGCATTCTGTACAAATTCTTCGATCCCTTCAATAAATCGGGGATTCAAGTGTCGTCTATCCAATCGTTCATACATCCAAGATCGATATAACTCCATATCGATCTAATTTCTGTATTAAATCCGATATCAAGCATCAATTGATTTATAACATTTGGATCATTTTGTAAAATGTAACTTATAGCCAAGATGTAACTAAAATATAACATTTGGATGACAAACTATCGGCTTGATCCTAATGTTGTTGACAGTTGCATGTATGATGAGTCTTTGCATTGGAGTGGTTGTTTTTGTATTGAAGTGCATACTTTTTCGCTCAAGCTGCATTTATGTTGTGTAACTGTCAAGAACTCTGCTTTTCTTTTATTGTATATTGTAGTTATTTACTAGTAGCTGGAACTCATTATGAGCCCAGTAAGGTAGAAAGATAGCAAGCAAAGAAGCAAACGCTTGCACAAAGACACTGATAGCAATGCAGTTGTGAAATTTCTGTTGAAAAAACAGACTGAAGAAAAAATAGACTCTTTGTATAACAGACTCATAAGTACCAAACTAAAGAAAAAAAAACTCCATTTTCAATGAAAGCATTCTCCCATTTTTCTTCTGTGACCTCAATTAATTTGAGGTACACACCTAAAAATTAAGTCAAAAACAAAAGAAAGCATTATGTTTATGGTAAACATACATCATCATGATAGCAATTGTTTTTTGGAGGGAAGGTTGATATTCCGACTGGTAGTCTCTTAGCTAGTTAGCTGTTGTTCCATTTTGTGCTCCTATAGCTCTTTTGTTAGAATCTTATTGTTGTGTGTGTATCTTTTGGGGCTTATTTGATGACATTGTACTTTGACTTTACTTGAAAACTTCTTTCAGGGGGCAAAGGAGTAAAGACAAATGGCGGGAAGAGTTCAGCCTGATGCATGCTGTCGTTTACACATCAAATTAATATTTATGAGCACTTATTTTCACTCTATAAAAATAGAATTAATGCAGTAGTGGAAGTAAGGGTCGAACCCACAGGAAAATCGGAAATGTTCAACTAAATTAAGTTAAAGCAATAACTATTCTAAGAATGGGGGGTGTGTTTAAAAAGGTGATAGCTAAACTAATTACTCAGAAGTAAACAAAATTAAGCTATATAGTAGGGTGGTTTGCTTACATTAGGAGAAATATAAGGATAATGGTTGAGTCATTTTGAATCATTTAGATCAATCATTGATGTTTATAGATCTTAGGTGTAATGGTTAATGTGGAATGTTTGTAATAAGTATTGGCTTAACTCACTACGTTCATTTACTTTTAACTTTCAATTAGCTCGGATAGTTAAACTAACTCAAGAGATCTAAATCAGTTCAATTAGCTCGAATATGATTTAAA
>JAOVYX010003130.1:0-11204 GCA_035668315.1 Drosera spatulata
GCCTTAGGGCGATCAAGAGTGATGACTGCGACACCGTTAGGGTGAACCGTTCCACGCACGAACTCCTCGGTGGAAGACGCCATGGCGGCGAAAGTGCGGCGAGAGACGGCGGCGAAACGGCCGAGGAGAGGACAGGCGGCGAGGGAGGAGAATTGGAGGTTGTTGACGAGGGATGGAGAGACGGAGAGGTGTCTGATGAGCATGCTCTGGTGATGAAACTTGAAAGGGAAATGGAGATGGGACGTTGACAGTGTTGAGATGTGTGTCATTTTTATACGTTACATTTCCAGTATACATGAATATTTGCGAAAATCTGCCTATGAAAATAAGGCCGTGGTCCAGTCATACCTCGGTCTTTTTTTTTATAACCTTGAGATTAGGATTATTTATAATTATTTTATATGTTTACGTGTTAAATAATAATTATTATTTATGATCATTTTGAATATCTATTGTATTTGTTAAAGAATATTATCTCTGTCTCAAAATTATTATATCGTTTTGTCCAAATGATCCGTTCAAAAATTTTTATAATGTTTTCATGTTTAAAAAGTATTGTGTGGTGAAGAATTAAAAAAGATAAGAAGAAAAAAATTATGTGGTTAACAAATTAGAGTTAAAAAAGAAACGAGATAAATCTAAATTTACGTGTATAAAGTGAATGTTGTAATTATATTGAGACGAATGGAGTATTCCTTTCGTCCCACCACTCTTACAGTAGTTTGACCCGAATCGATGTTTTATGTGTATATGAAATTTAGTATATTGTGATTAATATATTATGATTTTTTACGATGTTGGTGGGTTTGATGTAAAAGAGTGAAAGAGAATGAGAAAGAAGGTAGTGAAGTGTAATGGGATATTGTGATTATTTAGTATAAAATTATTTTCAAATAAAAAAATAAAATAAATGCTATATGATTTATAAAACGATTCAAAATAATAAGTGTTACAATAACAAAATTAAAATTGTGGATTCATTGTTTTTTTAAGAGCTTTGAAAATGACATTATAGTTGTTGGCATGTCTTTATTGAATAGCTTATTTATTGTATTTGTCGCATCATCTTCATAAATTGATCATAACACTATTATATATTTCTTTCGTCTTAAATAAATTATAATATATTGATTTAACATAATTATTAAAGAATTCATTGATTTTGTATAATTTTATCTTAGTGTTCTTGTGAATGTGAGAGAAAAATGTGAATGAATGAAAAGAAAAAATAATATAATATAACATAAAGAGATTTTGAAATTTTTAACATCCTAAACTTATCTTATTATAATTTATATAAAACGTTTATTTTTAATAATAAATGGTAATTTATCTAAAACAAAAAAAAAATTATTTGATTTATACATTTTTGTAGGATAAAGAATAAAATTTTGTTAAGTCGTTTATGGGAAGGAGAAACTTGTCCTTTCTCAAAATAAACGAGCCAAGAGGTGTACTAACTTTCAAGGATTGGGAGAATCATACACCTCACATAGACATAAAGTCACCACAATTACCTGATCAGGTGTGCTTCAGTACACCGATGCTACAGTGGAGTAGAGACCAATCCCAATTGTCACTGCTAGTATCAAGGACTTGAGAGAGGTACTTTGCAAATCAGATAACAAGCTTTATGTTTGGATGCACTGCGCACAGGTAGTGAAAAGGCGAACCGAAGTAACGGCTTCTATGCTTTACAATCGAGTATCAAAGGTGGAACTAATAAACAAAACAGAACGACACATGGAAAAATGGATTCCAATAGTCGGGCTTAAATCAAGTAACCACAATCAGATATGAACATTTACACACTAACTTCGCTGGGATCTGGTCGCGGATCAGGAACCAATCGTTCTATTGTTTGAAGCTGTTCATATGGAGCGATCTGCAACAAGGAGAAGATGTCAATTGGCCGTAAAAGAAACTAGTATATTATCACAGGAGTCGATGGCCAAAATGAGTGCTATGTATTGTTGAAGCAATCCATAAAAACGTACTACAGCAGTATAAACTACACTAGTAATCGATAAAAAGCACATCTCTGTTAATGTAAGTCACAGGAAAGAATGTAGATTCAACAGAGGTAATCTACACCGTTCTTGTCGTATAAAATTGGGTGTACTTTTATCAATACACGTTAAAGGCAGTGACGCGGAGATGCATCAGGCAGCATCACAAGTAACACTAGGTAACTGAGAATCAAGAGGAGTAGGGATTCACCTGACTGAAACCGTCTGGCCATGTTATTGACACAGCATAGTTTCCCATAGGCTTGATATCTTCAGGTTCAATATCTTCCGGGATATAAGTGAACTGTGGCTTTCTCTCTCCTGTCCATTCGTCCTGTTACAGATTCAACAAAAACACCGTGTTATCAAGTTGCAAATCTTCCACATATGATCTTCGCAATAGAAAGCCCACACAAACGATAAAAATTCATTATATTCTACTTACCACACTTTGTGCCGATCTGTCATTCCGCCTAACAGTTGCGGGATGCAGCAGAAACTCTTCTTCTGAGTTTGGTACCTTCACTCGGATTGCTTTCATTGACTTATCATATGCTACAGACGTCGACACTGGAAGCATAAACCAAATTCACTCGTGTGATTAATGAGACTCATCAGACAGCTTCAACATAAATCACAAATATGTACCACCACAGAATAACTTATTCCTAGTAGTTTCTCCGTATATACTGGCATAAAATGAGAATTGCCTGGAAAAAAGGCAATGCCACTGTCATATGCACAGTAACTATATCTAGTTTGACATCGGGGAGAAACCTTGTTGACGAATTTTGGCGCACTGCTGCACAACACAGACTCCAATGTCCTGAAATGTCTGAGCAACCTCTCCTTGTGGATCAGCCACTATTTCTGGTGTTCCAGCATCCCCAGAAGCAGATAACTATAGGAAGTAAAGAAATCAGACAAGGAAAGTTGAAATGTGAAAAACTGATAGAATATATATATACTCAAACAAAAAGATATATAATTCAGTGCTTTTGCCGTTTGTCAGAGTGAAAAGATTATTTTCTGGGAACCCAAGCCATTCAAATAAGGACAGCCAACTTAATCGTTTCGTTCACCAGAGCCCATTGAATACATTGCCACAATGAGCGTATCTGGAACAAGTTTATGCCCAATAAAATCCCTTAAAGCTCATATTAAATCAATGTGCTATTATATTTAAAGAAACTTAAAACCGTGTGGCCAAACACAGGATGCTAAATTAGAATTTGAATATGTGAACACACAACACCTTCGCTTTCTACTCTGTACCATGCATAACAATGAGAAATGAAAAAGGGCATCCACCAGGAACTCATCAAAGCACGTACAGTAGGTCTGATAGGAAGATCAAAGAGAAAGGGGATCCCAAACTGCTGGACAACCTGCAATGTTTGCACAAGTAGATATGTTTTTTAGTTGAGTTTCATCATCTTGAAATCATTCCTTCAAAAGAGTTCCTTGTTCAAATCTAACAAACATAACGATCAATAATATGAATTAATGCTCATTATAAACCATCCACAAAGAAAGCGAATAAGCTAGGTATAAGCAGCATGCCTGAGAGCCTGAACCTCTACCAAAAGGATAGTAGCGCTTCCCATCTGCATCAAAGTGGCACATATTTTCAACAACAGCAACACATGGAACCTGCACTTGCTCGAAAAAATAACGAGACGGAAATAATAGTTAGAGAGCGCTGAGACTAATATTTTCAACAACAGCAACACATCAAACTAATGATACCTTTAGCTTAGAGAACATGCGAACCCCTTTGGCAACATCAATAAATGACAGCTTTTGAGGAGTTGTAACGATAACAGCTGCTGTAATTGGAATGACCTGACAAGACAATGAGCATTCGTTAGTGCTGTGGAAGTCGGCAATCAGACAAGGTTATGTTAATTGTAAAAGTTTAATCTTTGTTCCAAGGTCAAAGTTGAAATAGAATTGCGGAAAAAAAGGAATTGGAGACACAGTACGCTAAACCTGACATAAGGTTAACTGAATATCTCCTGTTCCCGGGGGCATATCAATAACAAGGTAGTCCAATTCTCCCCTGTATGATCATATATACATCAGTCAACAAAAAGAGTGCTCATCTAGGAACTTGCTTCCAATTGAAAGCTTCAAAGGACAAGGATTTCATGATAAAGCAAGTTTCATAGCCAATCCCCCAAATCAAGCTTAATTATATGTCTTAGGATATTCCTAAAATTTTTTGAATCAGAATTATATTTTCATGTAATGTTATTAGTTCATAGTGAGAGAATTCCATATCTTCTGTACTTCCAATATTATATCTCCTAGATAAAGATGTGTCAGAAAGAGTTGATTCCGTGGTAAGCAATCCTTCCTGCTAAACCATGTCATTAACGTTTCAACACCATGTGATTAAGAAGAGTGGGCTTAGTGTAAGCAATCCTTCCTCCTAACCATGAGATTAGGGGTTCAACACCTCCTTAGAACATATAAGCTAGTTTTATGTCGTAATATTACAATATGAGTATGCATACATCTCGTCATCACACGCTGCACTTGGTGGGATTATGTGGATAATTGTATTTGCCTTTTACTCCTATATAAATATGTACAGTTGTAATACATAAAAATATCACTTTAATCTTCACTTTTCATACTATATAGGATGAAAATCAACTAGAAATCAACTTCTTATTTTATTCCAATTCAACATATATTCCAAACATTTATCAAAAAAAAAAAGATTATACCAAACAAAAAAAAAAAACAAGGTATTCCAAACAAGATTATACCACTCAGCTGTGGTCAGAAGTTGGTTGATGACACCAGACACCATCGGCCCTCGCATGATTGCACGGCCTTGCCCTGCAAATCCAAAAGACACCAATTTGACTCCCAAGTATTCAGTTGGAATAATGGTTCTCTTCTCTGGGTTCTGCACATGCCACATAATTGGCATATTATCAAATCATAGAAAGTGTGGGCACTTGCAGCAAAGGAAAAGGGTATGAGATTGCAATGCTACCATCTCAAGCAAGCGATTTTCAGGCGAAACCATTGTTGGTAAGCTTGGGCCGTATACATCAGCATCAAAGATACCAACTCTAGCACCCATACCAGCCAACGTGTATGCAAGGTTTACTGCAACAGTAGACTTTCCCACACCTCCCTATGATTCATAAGACAGAGAGAGCAATCAGATTCTACGGTTATTCCTCGAAAGCTGTAAAAACAACAGAAAAGGGAAACTGCCGTCTTGACAAAATACACTAATGACTATCACACTGAACAACCTTGTCAAACTTCTCAAATGACCAATATCACATTAAAGACCATTGATTGAGAGTATGATAAGATATACACCAGCAACTAAACAAATCAGCAGAAGAAAGGAAATTCACAAGACCTTATGAATGCTCTTACTTTGCAACTAGAAACTGCAATGACATTTGAGATTCTCTGCAATCCCATAGGAAGTTCATCGGCATAAACAGGCCTGGCTGGTTGTGCTGACATTGTGACTTGGACATTTTTTACCCAATGAAGCATTAGTACTACCTCTTTCGATTTCTGTTCAAACTGCAGGAGAGAAACATTATTAAAACGTCATATATGGTCTATTCTCACAAGCAAGTAATCTATCCCTCAATCCAAAATAATAAAATAGGCAGTATCTTGAACTACAATCAGAGTTAGTGCACAACATGAGTTACGCATGAGTTTTGTGTTCAACGGCCAACATACAAGGAAGCAATGGAGATAAGAATTTTGCCTTTAGGGGCCCAACTGAAGTTGCTAGCATTATTTACCATGTCCTTTATTGGACAGGCTGGTGTTGTCAGCTCCAAACGGAAGGACACCTGTAATGCAGCATTTAGCACTTAGAAGGTGATAACAACTTTACAACTGTGAAAAAGACTCTTTTTGCGTCACTGGAGAGACCTCTCCTGATGCTTCATTAATTTGTAAGTCTTTGACAAAGCCACATGAAACAATGTCGGTGCCAAAGTCGGGATCTATGATTTCAGATAGCGCTTTCAGTACATCACCCTCAGCTTTCGTGGCTGAAGTTGAAGAAGCTCCCGCTGCATTGGACATTGTTGGATATCAGTCAAGAGGTACATAAGAAACGGCATGCTACAGAATGAACGACATAGTCCACAATAACATTATTTATTAAGAGACACAAAAGATAACAAGGTAAGTTCTTGAGGAACGACACACTGCTAGAGGAGAAAGTAATGAATGAAATAAAAAAGAAAGATAGGAAAAAAGGGCAATGAACAAACAGAGAGGTAGAAGCAATCCAGTAAAAGATAAGAATATGAGGCTTATATGCATGTGATGCGTATAAATAGCTCGACAGAAAGATGGGATTGGGATGCACCATAGTTTCTAAACGATATGAAGTATGCACCTTGCAAATAGCATACCAGAGAATTATGATTATTTTTTCACACTTTGCTAAGCAGTTAAATAAAAAGTTGGTAGGCTTGAGTTTGGTCAGCATACCATATGCGCTAGCGTACATGAATGATCAATCCATTCTGGAAAATATTAGTAATAATTGCTCAGGGGAGGTCTGCCGCTTACAACATGGTCTAAATATGCAACGTTGCCAATACACATAATGTGCAGAGCAAGAGAGTAGTGACACTCACACGACCAAGCCAAGCCTAACCAACAAATAGAGATTGTCCCTCACGTAAAAACTGCATCAAACCACAGTCGAGCCAAGTAGCAATGACCAAACATATCCATCCATCAACTAATCCAGCCTAGCATGATGAAGCCAAACACTAGTTCAACAACATGCTAGTACCTAGCAACCATGACTTAGAAAGCCAAACAGCTTTGTTCCATATCTTTTTACTAACAAAAAACCATCATTTCAAATACAAAGAGGAAAATATCACTGCAACAACTCAAATCACGATTTCACGATCCCAATCCCTAATAAATCTGAACAAAGCAACGTGCAATCAATCCCTCAAACTCCCTATAAATGGGGGAGACAGGGATCAAACTCGCGACCTCATATGTATATCTTGCTTCAGAACTCTATATACGAAATGGAATCTCGAAGCAGCAGATACAGCACAAAGCACACAGCGAGCAGATCAGATTCCTCACCTTCAATAGAAGAAGTAGCCGCTGCATTTGCCGCAACCAGCAGCCATCTCGGACTGCTCCACTGCCGCTTCACCAATCTCTTTCCTCGTTGTATATTTACATTGAATCCCAAAATAATCCCTATCAAAATTCATCGAAGAAACGGATTTGATGATGAAGAAAAAAGAGACGGGGATGAGAAAGAAGGTAGATAATTAGGGTCTGTTTACCATTGTTGGAGTTGAGAATGGAGGAGGAGGAGGAGCAGTGGGTGAGCGAGAGACATAGCGATGATATCGGAGGAGCTCGAAGAAGCAGATTATGATGATGCATTTCCTCCTCCTCCTTCACTTTCACCCTCCTCACAGGGATAATACAAAAGAGAGACGCGAGATGAGAGGAGGAGAGTGGACGTTCGAGGATCACGTATAAGAACAGCTACCAAGATAATCCCAACGATCAGTAAGGCATGGAGGATCAGACAAACCCCCCTTTGATTACATACGACGTTGTTTATTGAAAATGAGTATGTCGAAAAAACATCAATTGTTGAAAGCCCAAATAAATTACTAACATTGAGTTGGACACTCTTTTTGCATCATATAGTGAATGTTTTTCCAACTTATGTGTTAAATGCATAAATGCTTAGTTGTCATATGCTGAAAATATATGGTATTGCAACAGTTGAATTGACGGTTTACTAAACCTATAGTGGACCGATAAAATATTTGAAATCAAAGATCTGTATCACAGTGACAAAAAAAGAAAAAAAAATCATTCCCCTGTTTAAGTCTCCTAAACTCGATATACTCCAATATCTTAACTTGACTACCAAATTGGCTCTGTAGTATTCCTTTATCACCCTCATTCAAATGACCAATCAAAGAAACATATAAGCTGCCTTCTCTGGTAAACACCAGGAGTATAGGAAGGATCATATATGGTCAACCCATGCATGTCCATAAGTTCCTTGTAAGAACCCTTCGACAAGGCCTTGTAATAAAAGAACTCATGTTCGGCTGACTGAAGCCAATATAGAAGCAATGCCTAAGGAATTAAGCAATGACAGAATCTCTCCCCGGATTTCGACATCAGAGAGTGGACGCATTCTGATATCCCATCGTTTTCATCACTTCAGGGATGCATTACGGCGAGTCAACCCCATCAAGGATTCTCATTCTCAAGTCACTACATCGCAGTGGCACCCTCTCAATCAGCAACATCTTGATTGTAACATATGTTTTACAAGCTCGCCATGACACTGCGAGAATAATATTCTGACTACTTATGAATTTCATTTCCATTCGATATGTGAGCGGTACGTTACGAAAAATCGGTCAATCAGTTAGAAGTCTACTTCATCTATGCTTCTACTAATTAAATCTCCCTAATGCAGTACAGTGGAGTGCTTCAGTGAGCCATCTATGCAACTCAAGTCAGAGAAACGGAAACTGGGGGAGAGCAGTGCGGGCATAATATAGCCGAAGTCGAACCCTGACAAAAAGAAAAAGAAAAGAAAAGAAAACAAAGAAGCTAAGTTAGTATTCAACTCGCACTCCAATCTCCAGATACTAATACATAAATTACATAATGATCCCATTAGTGAAGACGGTAAAATAAGTATAGCAACCTGCAATGTCTCCCATGAAACTATGTTATCCTTCACACATCATAATTTATACAGCTTCATTAATATTGTTTCTATAACTCTCAACAAGAAGAAAACATAATAGAACTTACATCTATGGATGCTTTGGAAGCTGCTGTGTCGGCGTTGCGCTTGGTCTTGAGTGCTGACTTCACATTATTTTTCTTTGGAATGTCGTCATTTGGATCCCAGAAAAACCTATCATAAGCCAACTCCGTCAATTTGAATGTAACAAGCATGCCCAAACCTACAACGTCATGGGGGACAGACACAAAACAAAGTGAAAAAAAACAAAAAAATATATCAAGAAAATCAATAGGATAGGTGATCGGAAGAAGACACATACATACTCTGGTGCCTTCTGCAAGGAAGGTTTTACAAGGTTCATCTCGAGGGGCAGAAGTATGATACTTGGCTGCAACAAAAACCGAAGAACAATCCTAAGACGCAGTTCAAATCTTGTAACAAGAAGTCGAGATTAAACCAAACCAATTGGTGCAAGAAGAAACATATACCATTGCACTTGCGTGCAGTAGCAGGGCATTGACGACCAGCAAGTACAGCGGAAGTAGCTGAAATGAAATTAACAAAATAGAAGAGTTCAATAGGATTACTCATGAAAGACGCATAATCCTACTCCGATATGGAATGAACTTAGAATCATGGAATCGACTAAATCTCCAGATTCTAAGTTCCAAACCCAAGCCCATTCCCAAGCTCTACCAATATACATTATGTCTTGCTTCCCCCTTCCAGATGGAGTCGTGGATGATCTTCACCGTATATGCAATAGATTCCTATGGGGCACAAAAGAGGGGGAAAAAAGATTCACCAGATGTCTTGGTCCCGACTATGCCTTCCGAAGTCACTCGGGGGACTAAGTTTCCAGGAGTTTGGATGCCTTAATGATGCTTTATTGACCAAACAGCTATGGCGATTAATCAAACCACCTCACCCTTTAGCCGAAGTAATCAAGGCCAAGTACTGTTTGTGAAGAAGAAGGATGGGAGCATAAGACTGTGTGTCGATTATCGTGAGCTTAATAAAATCACGATTAGGAATCGATACCTATTAACTCGGATCGATGACCTATTTGACCAGCTACAAGCTAGGGGAAGTCATCTACTTTAATATCGATCTTCGATCGGGGTACCATCAGCTATGCGTTCGACATAACGACATTCCCAAAACGGTACTTCGAATGCGCTATGGGCACTACGAATTCCTAATGATGCCTTTTGGGTTTACGAATGCCCTGTCGGTATTCTTGGATTTAATGAATCGAATCTTTAATCCATATCTCGATCAATTTGTAGTGGTTTTTATTGATGACATCTTAATCTATACAACATCACGAGAGACACCTATGCATGGTCTTAGAAACATTAAGGACCCACCAGCTGTACGTCAAGTTGAAGAAGTGAGAATTCTGGTTGAAGGAAGTCGTATTCCTTGGGCACGTGGTCTCCGGAAAAGACATTAAGGTCGATACAAAAAAGATAGAAGCGGTTATGGAGTGGGCCACACCAACCAACGCAACCGAAATTAGGAGTTTTATTGGATTAGTGGGGTACTCGTCATTTTGTCAAGGATTTTTCAAAGGTGGCGATGCCCATGACAAATCTGATGCGCAAATGCCTAAAATTCGTGTGGACGGACAGATACGGAACAGGCGAGCATAGTATAGTTATACAATAGACAAAGATTGAAGTTACAACTCCAAATTTTCTCCAAATTCAACATACCATTGGTAGTGATTCGGTCGATCCAAGAAAATCAAAGATGAGCCTACATAGACTTCAGCCCAGCCACGCCGTGATTCATAAGCTCGTAAAGTAGATCTTTGTCACCAGGGCTTCAAGCCATTCCCTTTTCAGGGAGTAAAGCAGCAGGAACTCAACAATGGCGAAATAACATTTAAAGGAAAACCATACTGTTTTAATGCCTGAACACATACACGGAAAAAGTGTGTTAGAGTCCCACCAGCTGGTCAAGTCGAACAAGCTATCCCGCTTAAACCAACCAGATACCCCGTTGAATCAAACATTCCATTTCCTGGTGAGTCTAAGACATGAAGCGATCAGCTGACGCAAAGCACCAGAGAAGGGAACAGCTCACAAAACTGGTGGAAGCTGAAATAACGTCATAGCAGTGCAGAGTCTGTTGCTTTCGGCTTTGGTAATAGGCCGGATTGTGCCTCTAGGAAACACCCTGTGAAGAACAGAGTATATCTAGTACTTAGGTAAGAAGTTTGTCCAATCAGATAAGTCCTCTTGACCTCAAAATGTGTTCATTATAAGAGAAGAAACCACGATAATGCCCACTGATGGAAATACGACTATACAGGAAATGTGCGTCCACGCTTTGTGGCACATATTTTATGGAGCTATCCTTCCAGAAGACCTTGATAAATAAATGATGAGTTAGAGGATCCGGTATGTATGAGAGAG
>JAOVYX010003131.1:0-11204 GCA_035668315.1 Drosera spatulata
TGTCCCGCAACCACCCGCTGCCCTCGGTTCCCCCGCAACCCCCCCTGATTTTTGTGATTTTAATTTATTTTTTTAATCAAAAAAAAATTTAGCTACGGATTTTCGTCGCTGAAATGAAATACTTCTAATAAAAAATTAGCTACATAATTTCGTAGCTAAAATTATTTCAAATTTAGTCTTTTTTAGCGACGGAATCCGTCGCTAATATTGTGAACCCCGGAAAATTGATTTTTGCGACGGAAAAGTCAATCCGTCGTTGAATTTTCTCATTTTTGCGATGTATCCGTCGCTGATTTCTACGTTAGCGACGAGGTTTTTAGCGACGAAAACAATCCGTCGGTAATATATTTTAGCGACGGATTTTTTCGTAGCTAAAACACCTTTTTTTTGTAGTGTCTGGAGAGTCTGTTGGCCAATCAAGAGACTCTGGCTAAACAAATGTCGGATATTTCCACAAAGAGTGAAGAAGAAGCACTCTTTAGTGAGAAACAAAGGAGTAGCCCTATGAGACATCAACAAAAAGGCATAAATTTAAGGGGAGCCAAGCATACCCATGACAAAAGAGGACAGTCACCTAAGGACATGCATAAGAAACACTTCAAATGCTGTAATTGTGGCAAGAAGGGCCACATCGTCCGTGACTGTTGGTTGAAGAAGAAAAATATTGAAGAAAATGTGGTGATCCGTACCCACCATGATGGTGGAAGTGAAGAAGAGTGGGATATCTATGCATCCTTCGCAATCACGGAGGAAGTTGCCCTTTCAGCATCTCCAAACTCAGGAAGGATAGACTACAATCAAGATTGGATCGTTGACTCCGGTTGCTCTAATCATATGACTGGAGACAAGAAGAAACTGAAGAGCATGACAGAGTATAAAGGGAAACAAGTTGTAGTCACTACAAACAACTCCAGACTTCCGATCAGTCATGTTGGGAAGACTGTGATTACACCTCGATACGACGCTAATGAGGTACTGCTACAAAACGTCTATCACGTGCTAGGTATGACAAAGAATCTGTTATTTGTGTCTCAACTGACATTATCCAAAAATTATGTGGTATTCGGACCATAAGATGTCAAGATATACCAAAATTTAATGATCTCGGGTACACCAATAATGAAGGGACAAAGATTAGAGTCTGTTTACGTGATGTCTGCTGAATCAGCAAACGTAGATAAGACTCAAAAAAACGAGACGACAGATTTATGGCATGCTAGACTTGGACACGTGAGTTACCATAAGTTGGAGATCATGATGAAAAAGTCGATGTTAAAGGGTCTTCCTCATCTAGAAATCAAAAGAGATACTATCTGCGCTGGGTATCAATATGGAAAGGCTCATCAACTTCCTTACAAAGAGTCAAAGTTTAGAGTAAAGGAGCCTTTGGAACTCATCCACTCAGATATCTTTGGAGCGGTGAAGCATCCATCTGTCAGCGGGACAAAGTATATGGTGACTTTCATTGATGATTTTTCAAGGTACGTGTGGGTTTACTTTCTTAAAGAAAAATCTGAAGTCATCATAAAATTTAAAGAGTTCGTAAAAAAGGTTGAAGATGAACTTGGGAAGAAGGTACGTTGTGTACGTACCGATAATGGAGGGGAATACACATCAGAAGTATTCTCGTCATTCCTGAAGGAGCACAAGATCAAGTGCCAATTGACATGTCCTACCACTCCTCAGCAAAATGGTGTTGCTGAGAGGAAGAACCGACACTTGACAGAGATATGTCGAAGCTTAATGCACTTAAAGAATGTGCCCCCAAGGTTTTGGGTAGAGTATATGAAGACGGTGGCGCATGTAATCAACAGGCTACCTCAGACAAAGTTACAGTTCATCTCACCTTTTCAGAAGCTATGGAATATCAAACCCACGGTCAGCCACTTTCGCGTATCTGGATGTGTCTGCTATGTCTTTGTCCCAAACTATCTTTGAAGTAAGTTCGACAAAAAGGCAATTCGTTGCATCTTTGTCGGATATAATGATGCAAGGAAAGGATGGAGGTGCTGTGACCCTACAACAGATCGCTGCTACACTTCAAGAAATGTTGTTTTCGACGAAGCTTCATCATGGCCATTGACAGAAGAGGTGGTGATTCCAAATT
This sequence comes from Drosera spatulata, assembly GCA_035668315.1. Lineage (NCBI taxonomy): Eukaryota > Viridiplantae > Streptophyta > Magnoliopsida > Caryophyllales > Droseraceae > Drosera > Drosera spatulata. The sequence goes on from JAOVYX010003131.1 coordinate 2,108, forward strand.
GTGAAGAGTTAGAAAATAAAATACAAGAAAAGATGGATGGGCAGGAAGATATTAGGGGTGATGAAGTCTTGCCTGAATCATCTGAACACTCGAAAAGTTTATGGAAAACAGGAGGGTACGAGAAAACTACTTAGAAGACCAAGATGACAGAAGAGGAACGACCAGCACAAATAGAGATTGAAGTAGATCCAGACCAGCAACTACGAAGATCAAAGAGGGAGAAGAAACCAAATCCAAAGTATACCAATGCAGCAGTTGCAACAGATGAAGATACTAAAGAGTCATCAACATATGAAGAGGCATCAAGGAGTGAAGAATGGATCAAGGCCATGGAGGAAGAGTATAAGGCCTTGAAGGAGAACCAGACATAAGAGCTAGTGCCAAAACCCAAAGATGTGAAGCCCATCTCAACTAAATGGGTTTACAAGGTGAAGACCAAGCCTGATGGGTCTATAAAGAGATACAAGGCTCGTTTGATTGCTCGAGGGTTCTCACAGTGATATGGACAAGACTACGAAGAAACATTCAGTTCAGTGACAAAAATCAGCATGAAGAATCAAATAGCAGATATCTTCACCAAGGGACTCAACTAAGCGAAGTTTGAAAAGTTCCATCGACTTCTGGGAATGGAAGTAAGTGGGGTTGGTGTTGAGGAGGAATGTTGAAGGCCCAACACCAACCCAAAGAAGACTCAAACCCAAGATCAATCCTTGAGCCCAACATGTATGGGTCAAAGAAGGTGATCAATTTTAGAGACATCTAGAATTCTCTACTCTTCTCCATCCCTCTTCTTATCTAGATTCTTCTCCCAAAATATCTCCTTCATCTTCTACATCCTTCTTACATTTTACACCCTTCCATTCTCAACTATAAAAAGAGTCCAAGGCCTTCTCATCCAAATCATCAAGTGAAGCAAGCATTCCAATAACAAAGAGTTTTCCACCTAAAAGTTTTAGAGTTTTGCGTCTCAAGTTATAGTGTTTCATAAGTATTTCGATTAGTATCATCCTCCTTAATACTACAGGTCACTTCTTCTAAGATCTATATGTTTTCCAAAGTAAACGAAGATCTTCATTTCTTAACGCAATGACTTTAGGTTAGGTTGCTACTATGTATCATAATTAATCTAGGAACATATACTTTTCATCTTGTTTTAGGTGCATAAAAAAAGTGAATAAAAGATTACACAAACCCAAATAAAAAGTTGAAAGAGAAGATACATGATGATAGGTCTAGGAACATATTCAAGAGTGGCAGGCCTTGAATTGCTACAGAATGTTTTGTTTTGGGACCATATAATTTACACATATGGAGATTATACATAATTATTATGAAGGTTTTGGTATGTCTTGTAACAATTTTTTGTAGTCTCTTTGTTCCCTTTGAGAATAATGCTTTGTGGCTTAGCCATGCATCATGTCCCTCTTTTGCTTGCCTATTTGCTTCCCATGATGCATGGTTGATCAAAGATGAACTATTTCTTCATGTGCTATATTTAGCAACCAACAAAAGTTGGGTATCCAATTATGGCCATGTTTTCCGTCATTGTTGATTGTTTTGCAGCGTAGAAATATTGATCAATCGTAAAATAGATATGCATACACGGTACACATAATATCTTTGAGGAGTTGTCTATATATTACTCCATCCATCTCATATATAATATTCCTCCTATCTCCTTCAAATTATAACACTGTTCTATGGCAACAATAAAGTTATTCATGCTACGGATCGTTCGTTGAACGATCAAATATGTTTTATCCAAAATTATCGTGAAACACTTATGATAGTTTAAGTTATGTTATTATAACTCTGGGCCAATATCATAATTTTCTTACGTCCTTAAGACGAAAAACGAAGTTTCTCAAAATACGTGTTGAATAGTACAGTGATGATGCAACGTTGCAATTTAAATGGGACGAAGGGAGTATAATTTTTTTTATAAAGATTATCTTAATATACTTACAACATTTCCTCTCCTAACAAATTTTTAGTCTAAAAAAATTAAATCAATCATGTTTTATTATAATATATCTCATTATCTTTTTTTCTAATTGTTACAGTAAATCTCATTATCTCTAAAATAAAATATTTTTTTTTATCAAATTTTATAAAAATTTAACATATACATATTATAAATAAATTAGAACCGAAAAGAATATTTGAACTACTTGAGTTGCATATCAAATACTAGTGGATGTGGATTATGATGTTGTAAAAGTAAGTGCCCTTTTCTCTTTTTTTAGAGCATTGGCCAAGGGTCATGAACTTTCAATTGCCACTCAAGGTTGGTAATGAGTCATATCTCATGATATGACAACAAAAAAGATCAAAATTCAAAAGAAGTGGAGATGATGGATAGGTAGTGTAACCATGCGCCCCCCGAAGTACTTGTGCATGTACCCAATATTGACTAAGAGGTGCATGAGGGTGTCTTTATCAAGCAGTATGAGAATGTTCACCACTTTTGCATGCCCCAAATTAATGAAGACAAATGAGCTATATATAGTAAACATTGCTAGCTAATAGTTATCAATGTTCATCATCAACAAAAAAATTATCTAAGTTCAAGGTATCTAATAGGAAAAAAAAGTATATTCAACTCTATAATATTTGTAAAGTTTGGCATTTGCACTCATATACTATGCAAATATACAAATAGCCTAAGCCTGATTAGGACCTTTTCAGAGGGCTATGACATTATGTGCCAAAATTTTAGGAGTTTATGTGTCAAAATAGAGACTTTTCGAAAATAAAGGTGAGTGATCATCGACTTCCAAAATGAAAAGGATCATTCGTTAATCAGTGTAAAATCAAAAAAGTTATATACAATTATCCTTTTGTTAATAACTAAGATGTTATTGCAGTAACCGAAGTTGTTACAGGGGTTCACTTCATCCCATCTGATAAACGGCTCGGATCAACATCCGTAATATCGGTGAGGTCTTGAGTTCAAACATCCGACTTGATATCCTAGATATCATTTTGACAATAACTGAAGTTGTTATAATCCAATGCTACCTCTAAAATCCATAAAGCTATTTGAATAATGAATCAAATAAACAATTTCTTCTTAGATTTCTCATTGGTGATATATATGTTCCACCTTGTCCATTGCAAGTGACTGTACAAATTAATGAGTGAACAGGGGTGCTTCACCATGATGGCCTAAAAATGATTCCTTTTGCTTTAGTTTGATTTCCATTATTCTCATTTCTCCAAATCCAATAAACTCAAAATCGTTATCTTTCAAATTGATTCGTCAAATTATTTTGTTTTATATTTGTGTCAAAATAAATTTGATTTTAAAAACATCTCAAAATATAACCTTAAGATGATGATTGAATGTTCGTGATCTTGTGTCAGATATATACAGCCCATCAAGATAGGGCGTCTTACAAAAAGGATGTTTGAGTTATCTCCCCTTATTGGGGGCACTTCTCTAGTCCTTTTCTGCCTAGTTGTCGGACACATATATTCTTTTAGACTTTTTATGCCCTAAACTTCAAGGGTAACTGTAACAAGTATATGGTCCATATAAATATGCCCCCCAAAACTTTAGGGTACACAGTTGCTCATTGTTCATGTTCCTAATAGTGAGAGTTTTGAATCATATAAACAAAAGCAAGCAAAGAGACCAAAAACGCAATGTATGGTCGTTTTTGTACGTGTCAGCTTTTGTGTGGGCTTCATTTATTCAAGCCCCAAATTATTGAAGCACTTGGAAAGCTCTCTGTCTGCTGATCAATTATGGGGTTTTTTTTTTTCGTTTGTGACATTCATGTTCTATGGTAACTTCATAATCCATACCTTTCATGTTTTTTGATAAGTCTTGTCTCGAAGATCATTGACGACGATTTTACCTTAACATTGTCCGAAATGCGGTTGATGAAAAGATGGTTTACATGTATTAGAAAACTTCGAAACAGTTGCTTTAAACGATTTTTTTCAATTAGAGATTAATTTGTGTACGTATAAATTCATTAATTTGTTTCGACCATGACATCAACGATGTGGTTTACATGTAAGATGGTTTGCATGTAAGATGGTTTGCATGTGTGTATACGAGTTTTAAACCTGCAAATTGGTTTTTCAATATTCATTGAGATTTATCAACAGTCAGACAGGTTTCTCCAAATTCAGTGGGTGTTCGCAACAACATATACGAAAAACAAACAAATGTTTTTTTTTTTTGTTTCGTATATACATACATACTTATCAATGACAGAAATATCTGTGTTGTTATTATAATAATATATATATGCATGCCTAGTGTTTGATACAGTTAATAATATGGTATCAGCTTCGGATTGGTATCCTTTGAATAAATAGAGTTAATCACTAATATAATATTTGAACATGTTGTAACTTAACAATATTGGAAATATTTTTGTTTGGCAAACAACATTGGACTTTCTGTAGCAATCTGATGCGCCAAGATTATGATATTATTTTTGTTTAGCTATTTCGTTAATTCATGTATTTTAGTTTTTTTATTTAATTAGAATTAATTTTACTAATTGGTGGTGGAACTAGGGTTTTAGAGGTGTATTTAAAGACATTGTTGGGACGGTCATCATATCAGCTTTATGTATTGAGATTTCAAAAATCCTATGTGACTGCGTTGCATGACCTTTTATCATTGATTTTGTGTTATCCGATCTTGTGCAAGCCTTCAAGATCCTCTGTTTTCGATTTTATAATAAATCACTTAATGAAAGTAGATATCTTACTATTAGAAACAGTAGAATCAAACTCTTGTCAAGAAGCAGGTAAAGAACCTGGAAAAAAGAATATAAGATATAATAAAAAAAAAAGTTTGTATACATATGGTAGTACCTATGCCTATGGTACTTTCCTTTTTGAGAAAAAAAAAGTCACTTCACTGACTTCATGTTTGAGATTGAATTAGAATGGAAGTTGTTCCAGAAGGAGCTCTTACCGTGTGAGTCTCTGGTGCATCATTTGGTATTAGAGCATGGCCAATCTAATGGGACGTGAGCAAGGACGAAGGCACCGCTATGATAGGGATCGTGGATTAGATCTTGAGGAGAGCAAGCAATCGCGTTGGTTCCATGACCTACGATGAATTGGATGAAGCCATATATGACGATCATGATGATGATGAGGCGTTTGAAGTTGAAGTCTTGATGAAAGATCCGCTTGAGAAGATCGTGATCATCGCGCTGGATCACCAAACGAAGTTGTTAATTCAAAGGAGGATCAAATTTTCACCAACGTAATTTGTGATGTGAAAGAATCTCAATCTCACATTGCTTCGGAGTTCCTCGAGCGTATGATCTCCACACCATTCTATTTGACAAAATTTTCATCCTTCTGCTACGACAATGTTGCATTATGGGGCTATATATTGAAAAAAAACGTATCATAAGAATACAACAATTATATCACCAAAGTTCATCCATTATTTCAAGGTTCATGGTCGCATCTTCTTCAACAAGTTATCCTCTGCTAATCAAACTCAAGGACGAGTTTTTTCCAACCGGAGAAGAATGATGCAGGAAGATTATGATATTATTTCTGGCTCTTTTTATATTTTAAAATTTAGTTATTTTTTTGTTAATTTTTGTATTTTAGTTTTTTGTTAATTAGAATCAATTTTATTAATTAGTGGAGTTAGGATTTTAGAGATATATTTAAAGTCATCGTTGGGATGGCCGTCATATCAGCTTTATGTATTGCGATTTCAAAAATCCTATATGACTGTGTTGCGTTCCCTTTAATCATTGATTTCATGTTATCCGATCTTGTGCAATCCTTTTCTTTGCATCACAATCGATTTACTGGGAAAAAAAATTAATCACTCCCATTTAATCATATGTTTGGTCTTAAGAATCTCAATTAACAAAGACCAAAGGTCTAGTCCAAGGGGAACCTTAATTGACATCATTGACCAAAGAAGATCCTTAATCACTTTCTTAACTTTAATCATGACTCTATGTTGTATTAGTACCCAAATCATGATTACAAGCAAATAATCTTCAAACTAATGATTTGATCCAATGAGAAATGCCAACTTCAAGAAAAAGGACTAGCTAGTTTCCAAAAATGAAACAAATTCCAATGCAAAGATGACTTGAATCATTATATATTTGAGCTTTGCTTAATCTATTCCTCTTTTGGTATTGAAAAAGAAGAGCAAATCAACAAGTTTTTGATGTTAGTGGTCACATTTTCACGTGCTAGGTTTAGTAAGATTCGTGTCTTGCTTCACTTTTTGAGATCAAGTTCTTTGATTAGAGAGTAATGGCGATGATTAACATAATACACAAATATGTGCAATGGTAGCAAATCAAATTGATTATAGTACCTAAGTGCACTCATGAGTTCAAGTGTTGTCAAAAGATTATTATAAACATTAATGGTAGCTAAACAAATACATGTGTATATATGACCAAAGAGAACCATTGGGAGTGGACTTTACTTGTCCTACTTAAACTAGGCCCAGTTAGAAACCAATATCTCAAAACTAAAACTTTTTTATTTAATTAAAGGTAACACTGTCAAGTTTGAATTGAAGGCATCTAAAACCATGCAAAAGCATAGTTAACCTCTAACCACATAGTTAGGATGAATTGTTGCTCATCACTAATTCAATACTTCTTAACTTGTGGTAATTGAGATTTTCTCTCATCTTAAGGAAATTTGTTTTTGTGTGGCGCTCTAGTGACAATGAGATATATATAAACTGCGCTTCCAATCTTGATCTGTGTCTTTCACTATCGCTATAGACCATATAGCATCGCCTACCATCGATCTATACGAATATTCCCATATCATGCATGCACCTTCAAAGTGTAACTATGGAGATCATAAAGTGTAGAGCATATCCAATCCAAGTATTTGATTCATCGACATTTAGACAACCTTTATTCCAATATGTTGTATGTCTCCATGTATATGCCAGCCAAATGGGTCCTCATGAGATCACACGCACAAACAGATACCATGTACAAAGATGACTGTTGTCATAACTCAAATGCGTAATGAGAAAGGCAAATACTTGTGGGTGACATAGCCAATGTTGTTTTCAACACTTTCTTTCATCGAGCTTTGTACTTTTCTTCATGACTTTTGTGTTTGAAGATATATATGATGTGAAAGAACAAAGGACAGTTTATATTCTCTAGTGTTATAAAAATGGCACTCTTTGGCATATGGCCATATAGGGTGGGGAACAAATGGATTTTCAAGCTGAAAATGAGGGATTATCATTCAACAATTTGGTATAAGCAAATATAAAAGCATAGGAAAAGGATAGAAAGGGTGCTTGACTTTGTTCCATGTTGATGTTGAATGAAGAGAAGATGGTTGTGGCCATTGTCTACCAATAGCTCAATTTGGGGTTGTTAGTTTTGCTCCTCTATGTGAGGATGTGCAAGTTGTGCATGTAAGATGGACTTGCACCATGTGAGAGCACACGGTTCATGTTTGGTAGAAATATAGTTATAGTAGGTAAAGTAAACAAAATCGCTTGATCGTTCAATATCGGATATCAAAGATAATGTATGGAACTAATGGTAAGAAGGAAATTATGTTCCAAAATAACTTGCTTTTGGATAGAAGTCATTGCTGAACTAACTCGATTATCAATTAAATTGACTCAATTAAACTGATTTAATTGTCAAAAAATATTTGTTGTATCTGATCAGACATATCTAAAACAGCCAATTATCTTCAGTATACAATTGTCGGCTCTTGTATGTCAACACGACTGACAAATGTTACTTTTGCTCCCTTATCAACAAACTATTTGGGATTATTTGAAAGGAATAGGTCAAGTGTGTTGTGCCTTCCAAGCTTAACATTGAGCCCCTCCAAAACGAACAATGAAAAGTGTAACTAATAGTAATGTCTAGTTCATGGAATCCTTAGTGGGCTAGGGTGCATCTCTTATCCTTTTTTCATTATACTTCTTAAAAGCAAGAAGTATTGTCACAAAAAGGCTTGAGTGTGCCCCATCCTCAAAACTCTAATTTCTCTGTGCTCCTTTCTCAATCGAGTAGTCTAATAAAATTGTAGCTAGTGATGTGATGGTGAGGTCATCAAGCAAAGATAGTGATATCAAGTCTTCTTCCAACATGCCATGCATCTTGTGCTTGTTGAGTCAATGCCCTCGGACTCCAATTTCAACCCACTTGAAAGCTTTTTTTTTTTTTTTTTTCTTACAATTAAATCTAGATTTGATAATGATCGAACATATTAGAATAACCGAATTCTCCAATTTCATATTTAAGCCACAAACTTTATAAAAAAGCATCTAGCTCCTTATCCCTTAGCCTAATCAAAGTGTTCAATTCTTTCCTCAACAACTGGAATCACAAGAACAACGAGCCTCATTATATAGGTTTATTTGAAACATAAGTGTATATATTTCCAGAATTTACCAAACCTACAACCAAGAAGAAAAGCATATACCGGGGTTTTCACGGTTATGAAAAGCGTATCACAAACGGGTAAGACAAAAGGCCCGAAGTCGACGGGCTCTCGTCACCCGTTGCCGGCAGCGAAGGGAACGAGCAGCTCACATGGCCTAGTTGTCATGTGAGTGATCAACCTTTAAACATGTACCAGAATATATCTAGGAATCCCACCATACAAAACTTGACCAAAAACAACAATGTTTTTTATGAGACCTTTCACCAGCAGAATCGACAACTACCCAACAATAGATAAACATCAAAGACCCCTGATAAAAAAAAAAAAAAAAAAAAGTGGCATGATGGAAAGATTGGTTCATCTTAGTGAAATCCGCATCTTCATCACTTGAATTCTTAAAACAATGTAATTGGCATACATCGGCTTTTACTGTAATTAATCGAAAATAAATTATGTTCCGTATTGACATTTTAATTATAAATTCGAACTCGTTATTAAATTACGAGAATTTTCATATATTTACTTCGACGAACAAATGAAATAATTATACCGAATATAAATCGAAGGGATAGCGTAATCCAAAATTATCTCAAACCGACGAATCGGAGGCCGCCACATGACAACCCCCTTATCTCCCCCGATTTTCCTCCCCTCTTTTTCTTCCCTTCTCTCCCTCCCCTGATTCCCCTCCACCCCG
>JAOVYX010003132.1:0-11204 GCA_035668315.1 Drosera spatulata
TGAGAGGCGGCGATGCTGGCTCTGCTGCATACTTGCTTCGGTAGTTTCAGTGGCCTTCAAGGACCTCGGTAAAATGCGTAAATTACTACCAAAAGTCTGAGTGTTTTGGTAAATGCATTAATTTCAACGCGTCACGTGAATTATCTGTCTAAATCAAACCCTTGCGACCTTTATGAGATGAAGGGATTATCACATATCTAAAAGAATGTTAGAACATTGTGTGATCACATGCAAATCTGCATTTAACATATCCAGAAGTATGGTCGTTAAGACATCGCGATCACATAATAATCTGCATTGAACATTATCCATCAGCAGTTGGCTTGATCTGATGGTTTCGACCGATTTAGCCTGGCTGCTGCGACAATAGAGGCTGCAACACCAGTGGGATGTGTGACCAAGTTAGGGTTGTTTCTGAGCTCGGCTCCCACCACCCCTTCTGCATCTTGCCTAGTTGCTGCTTTGTCGCAAGGTAACTTTGACGCCGCATCCTGCAAATTAGTGTCCAACATTAGTCATTCGAGGGAGAACGTATCGTTTTTTATTCACACGAGTTACCTATGACGTACCGTGAGAACATCAGCAAGTTTGGTCTTGTCCTCATCCTTCTCGGTTCGAGCATTGTGTTGGGCCGCAGACTGAGCCGAGGCTGCCAGTCCACCAGGCATGATGTTCGTCCGACCAGTTGCCCTGACCTCGGCAGCCTGAATGGCAGCCGCATCGCTTCGATCCACTGGCTTGTGCCCTGCGGTTATGGCCGTTGCTTCAAGTGCTTCTCCTATTGTTATTGGGTTTTTGTTGAAGCCCATGCTGGCACCCTTGTCCATGCCTGATAGGGATGTGTTTTGCTCTGTTTGCTTCGTTTGACTCTCTTCCCCAAATGCCTACAAATGCAATGTGAGAATAGACTGAAGCATATTGTATATGCATCTGAACACAAGTTATATGGGTTATTTGGTACTCCTGCCTTGATCTACGACATCATTTAATTTGTTGACGTAATTGGTATCCCTTTAAGATCTTATGAACCTCAACTATTAGCACCAACGTTATCATACTCAATGAGATCTATTTCACATATACCTACTCTATATGCGAAGTACATATTCATTTGCATAACAATAACGGGATGTATTCCGAGACCTTGTCATCAGCATTCTGAAATTTGAGTACCATCTGCTCGGCAGGCGATCCAGGCTGGGGTTGCTCCTGGCTCATTCTCTCGAATCCGTCAAACGCGATCAATTAACGAGTTTTGGTATTGAAATTTTGGATCGAACCAGATAAAATAGCTTCCACAGTATGATGATTGGGTTTTGTAACAATCAAGCCTCTGTTTCTTTTGATATGTTTGTCTGCAAAGAATTTGCGTGAAATGAGGTTGCTATATTTGGATTTGTCGAAAAGACAGCTTTTATGTGGCAATGGATTGAGAGAAAATCACCGTGGTTTTCTGCATTCATTTTGCTGAAAATAAAGTAAATATGATGCCAATGGTTGTTACCTTATATACACAAGCTGATCCAATTGGACGTTGTCTATGTATGTCATTGCTCTAGTAATAGGAGAGAGGCCATCTACCACAAGACACACTACATGGTACGAGCAAACCTTCATAATCCTATTTATTCCGTCCCGGATTATTGGTAACATTTTAAAACACACATATGTCGCGCGGCGAAGTTTTACTCCGTAGTGAGACGATTAAAAATCATTTTTTAAAAAATTATTGTGAAAAATTAATGAGAATTTAAGTTATGTATTTCAATTAATTTGACGCTAGTGACATAATTTTTTTGTGTCATTATGATGATAAACGAAACTCCTCAAAATACGTGTTGAATAATACAATGATTAATAATGTTGTATTTAATATGAGATAGAGGGAGTAACAGTTTTGATTTTCACATATTAGAATCACATATCAATCAAACATTATAGTGTAACGACAAAGATTAATTCATTCAAGTATATATCTTTTTTCTTGAGAGTAAAGCCAATTTGATGCTAGCAACAAATAAATCTACTACTATATACTAGTGATTGAGGTTGTTGTTTGATGGCGTATTTATAGATTTAGTTTTTTTTTTTTTTTCGAATGGATAAGTTATCCAAATGATTTTTTTAAGATTGTATATGTTAAGATTTAGTCATTTTTTATTAAACTAAAATGTGAGTGTTATATTTTGATGAGAGATTTAGATTCAATTATTTATTTTTATAAAACGAATCACTGGTCGGATCTTATTTGAGATAACCATTTCATTTGTTGAAGTAAAATAATGATCGTACAAAGTTTAAAAAGAATCATAATATATTTTATAAAATATATATTTTTTAATAAAATTGTTTAAATCTCATCAATAAATTATACAAATGCACAAACTAGTTTCTACTGAACAAATCAAACAACAAAATTTTAACACATAAATCTATATATTGGTAACCACAAACTCTTTCTGCCCTTTTCTTAACCTACTAGGTCTTATGCATTAGCAAATCCTTTTTTATAAGACTATAATACAGTTTCTAGAAACGAGAAACCCTAGTAGCAACATTCGCATCACTCGCCGGCGACAGATACTACCACGCTACCACCACCTCATCGGCGGCGGCGACGACGACGACGGCGAGTGCAATCGAGGGTCCCATCGATGGAGTGGAAACCACTGCCGGAGGCGGCGGTGCCGCAATTCAAGGATGGAATCAATTTGCTGTTGTCAAGCTGGCCGGCTCTTCGAATGGCGGTGGAGAACGAGTGGGGAGGCCCGCACTCCCGCGACATCGCCAATCAGCTCGCCCTTGATGTCTTCGACTGGTTCGCGATTTCCAGAGGAGGTGTTCTCTTACTCGTTGAATCGATTTGTGTGGTTTTTGTGCCATTTGTTGTCATCTAGGGTTTTGAGTTTTGGTATCTGTGTTGATTGTGTTTGTGTAATTGGTTTGTTGTGCAATTGAGATTGAGATTTTAGGCGCGTGAATGAGTGATTTGTGGTTATGAAGCTGTGTGTGTTGGGAAATGTGCTGTTGAGTGAATGATATTGGGACTGGATGGATTGGAATTGATTTGGATTTTGATGTGGTTGTATGAGAGACGAGCTTTTTTGTGATGGTTTTATCGATTACTTGCTGAGAAATGGCTCGGTCGATGATCTTATGGTGGCGTAAAAAGTGTTTTGGTACAGGACAGAGCGACTAAGATTTATGCTTTTCTGGAGTTCAAGTGTTATTGAGGTTGTTGGATTGCCATGATGTTCATAATCATCGATATCACTTCCTCTATCTGACTATTGGTTTAGGGTTTTTTTCTCACTTTTTTGGAGTAATGGTCGTTCAATTTGTTGGCTGAGATTTGCTCTGAATGTGTGCGTTGTTTATGTGTTTCTCTTTGTGGGCAGATTCCCTATCTGGTTCTTTTTCTGTTACTAATTTGATCTTTTTAATCTTTTCAGAGCTGCTATGTATTGATGATTTGGAAAATTTGCTAGATGGGAAGATGCTTTCTCTTAATACTGAAGCTGAGGATGGTAGTGTGCAAGAGGTTATCTTCTATCCAGATCCTTGAAAGTCATTCTCGGACCTTTTAGTTGTCTGGGTGACTGGGTCACCAAGTTCTTGCTAGCCAGTGTACCTGTTTTGCCTGGCAAAACTGAGTCCTGAATGATTTTGACTTAATCTAAAATGTTTTTTTACTGTTGATTTTGGTGAAAGCAGACAGCAGAGAGATTGTTGATAATGTTTGAAGAATGCTTGGATGGGAATTTCGGGTCGATCCAGTTATTGAGAGAGTCATGGAATCTTGGGATTCCTGCCCACTTTGCTGAACAGGTAATTTGCCTACCCGTCAATCTATGGTTGTGCTTGTCAGATGGAGACCACAGAGCCTTACTGGCGATGATCTTGTCCTGACTCCTAAGTATAAAGTCTCGAGCATAGTGCTGATGATGCAAAGAAACTGAGTATAAAATCTCGAGTATGCATAAAGTTCTACAATTCCAAGGGATCAGACATTTTGATAGTGTAGGAAATGTGGGCAGAAAAATGTGTATGATGCATTAGCCTTTTGAAGAGTCTTATTTTATCAAACTATGATTAGTAGCTGTAATATGTGCTGGAAATCTCATGGAGCTAATTGGATTGCAAAATAGGAACTAGAACTTTAGAATAGGATATGTATTAGAGAATTGAGTCACTTCCGCAACGGAGGACGGTATCTTCATCCCTTGAAGGAGACAATGCCTGATTAGATGACGGATAGAAGTTGTGGAAGAAAATGGCCAAATTTATTTTCTAAAGCCGTTTGATTAACTAAGTTAGCCGACCCAACCCCATGTAATTGGACAATTTACATATATTTCTGGCTGCAAGAATTTTTGGCACAATTTCACAAATGTAGTGTTCATAGAGCCAAGAGCACCTTAATGATGAAATGTCATTAGGTTGACGATTTCATTTTACTCCTTGAAAGTATTTTTTTGTTGCTTGTATGATGTTGATTTCCATTTCACCCCTTGAAAAGTGACCTGTTAGTGAAGCCATGTGTGATCATATTAAGCCTTTAAGGTATTCCCTTCGTCCCACATATTTTGCAACATTTAATTTTGACACGCAAATTTAGATCTATCTTCCTCTTTCAATTTTAATTCTTAACCACGCTCTCCACCTTCTTTAATTCTTAACCACACATAACATTCCAAAAATTAAAATTTTGCAAAAATTTTGGAACATCCATAAATGACAAAACGATACAGATTATGTGGGACAGAGGAAGTATATTGTTAGTGGAATTAAGCTAAACCAGACTCGATTTTTGATACTTGCAGTAGTGGCAACCCATACCGGTTTTTTGTGTTATCTCAGATACTTTTTTGGCGACACTTAGGATGGGGTGTGGGGGACGAGGTGATGTGAATATTTATGTTTAGTTTCTATGATGTTGGTGGATAGGTTGAGGATTCTGATCAGGATATTGATGATGTTGCCCCATCAGATATGATCGTCGATACACCAGAATCGTTGCCGATGCCAATTCCAGTGCAAGAGGTGAAGAGTGATCCGAAGCCTGAATTGATGGAAGATGAAGATGGATTCAGGAAAGTTACTTATAAGAAGAATCGCGGCAGAAAGAAACAAAATTGACTTCAATGATCTCTATGTGTATGATTTCCTTCTTCTCTAGTGTGTATTACTTGTGGCACTATTTTCCTTCATAGCCAACTTTGGCGAATAAAGCTAATGTATTTTTTGAGTTATATACTTCCTCCGTCTCAAAAAGATTTCACTGTTTTGATCGGACATGTATAACGATAAAAGGTTTGATCAGTGTTGCAGGACGATCAAACGTTGTTTTTTGAAAAAATATCGTGAAATATAAATGATGATAAATATTACATATTATAATCGTGGATAAATAGAAAATTTAAATCGTATCGTTTAAATGAGTATCGAAATTTCTGAAATTACTTTTGAATAATATATGGAGAGAGAGGCGGTATGAATTTTGCTTCAAAGCCAGAATGTATCCGTTCAGACTCCTGTAAACAAGTCTATCGTTAACGTAGCTATTGTGCCAATTGAAAGATGTCTATGCTGGTTTCAATGCCGTCGAGTGAAGGAATATACATTTTGAACTACTTGGAACTATATATTTCATCTCTACATGCATGAATACAGTAGACACTGCTCACATCAATCGCCATAGATATACAACATATTTCTACAATAATGCGGACAAGGTTGGACGCCTACTTCGTGTTCCTAGCGTAGCTGTCAAGAGAAAGGCCAATCCAGCTCAACCAAATCCAAGTGATATCTGTCACACTACCCATGTAATGAAAGATGAAACTATATTGCAGAGTCACCAAATGGCGAGCAACACAAAGGAACCAATATTTCTCTAATACAAGTGAGATGATAAATGCCCAAAATATTGACAAGTTTTCTAAGCTAACTCCTCAGTGATCAAAAGGACATGTCAAAGCGACACATATACGAGGAAAGCCAAGTGAACAAACTATATACCAGGCCAACACCATCCGCAGATTTTTCCACTCCTTTTATTATCAAGAAAGAAAAAGATTTTTGACTTTTCGGCACACATTTGATCCTCAGTATTCTTTCTGCAGCTCCGCGCTCAACCACCAGACGCTGGACTTCACAGACAAAACCAATTTTCTCTTGAAATCATCCCAAAACTTCGTATCGCTTTCCTTCAAGTTAGAGCAAGATCATCTCTCAGTATTTGAGCGCTCAAGTTGACCAGCAAGATGTCTTCAGAACTTGCAAAGACGATGAAGGCCAATCATAGAAAATCACTCCAGAAATGATAATCATGCTCATATATCAGTCTCTCGCAACATCGGTCCATGAGCACGCAGCTACAGAGCTGCAAGTAAACTCATGAGCATAATGGTGAATGAAATGACAGTTCTAGTGCAAATAAAGAGCAATTTGACAAAGAATACCATTCGACCAGTTGCCTGGCAAATGAGGTTCATTTCTATAATTTGTTTGTTTGTGTATGGATGTCTCTCTAGATGTTACCTAAACTTCACCAGCAAAGAATAGAGTGAATGCCTGAAACCAACCTCCTCATTTGAAGTCATCTTCCCTGCACTACGCGATAGTTAAGTACGAGATCCTCAGGTTTCTTCCATATATAAGCCCGTACAGTCGCCAAGCTCATGTCATGGGCTAGAACCTGAAAATATCCAAAAGTGATTAGATCAGATACTCCGAGCAAGTAACTTTGTGAGCTTGAGAACAGTGATCAATATCAACACGAAAAGCACAGGACTGGTACAATTTGCCTCATAGAATATTTAATAGAGAATGTCATGAAATTTGTAACCTGATTGTTGCACAAAATTTCAATATTAGGTTTTAGTCGCAGCCATGGCCTCATGATAGGACGTAAAGATACATCCCCTCCCGCCAATGAATTCTGTAAAGAGACGCCCACTCCAGGTACGGAGGTCCCGTCCACAGCAGCACCGTCTAATGGTTTATCAAGGACCAATTTTTCTAATACATAGTTCACAACCTGTTCCCAAGGAAACAGCATACTAGCAGACATCAGGCCATGCATTTATGCTTACAAATGACAAGCCAAAAAAAGAGTGAGAACATATATTTGGTGGATATTTATGATTGAAAGTCTCAAGATAGCGACCCAGATCAGAAAGATGGTATTTGGTTATCCAAGCATAGATGAGTGAACTAACTTTGTGTATTCTCAGAATGCGTGGCGCACTTAGCTTTCCTTGAGTGTGGATCTGTACAGCGGAACCTTCACATGGGTGTAGATAAAAGCTACACCTGAAAAGAGAAAGATCTATTTGTGTAAGTAAAATGCGCGATCATATGAACTTGATTGATGAACTTACTGCAAAAGAGAAAAACTCCTGTTTCTATCAATAGGAAAAAATAACCGACTAGAATTCCGACCCGTGCAGTGCACGAGATAAGATATCAAAATATAAACTAATATTTCAAAATAACTTAGTGACACATGTATCTATGACATATAATATATTTTGAATTTATTGATATAAAAATGAATAATTTTGGGTAACAGAAAAATAATTTTTTACGATGTTATGATTTAGGGTTAGTTTTTTATTACTTTATTATATTAAGATAATTTGTTTTATTTTTATTTGTTCATTTTGATGTCATAAATTCGGTTATGTAAAAGATTTTTTCTAATTTTCTTTACATATATCTTGTTTTGTGTATATATAAAAGATAATATGTTTTTAACGATTGATTAGATTAGATTAGATATTAGATATTAGATATTAAGTTTTTTTTAGTGTTTTTTTTTCATTTTGTACGTAAAATTGAGTATATTTTTTTAAAAAAATAGAGATGGAATTGTGTGATGATCGGATGAGAATATACAATAGGTGATGAGAGAAGGAATCGAAATATTGTTTTCATTTTAATTGATTAAGATATATGTTAGATTAGATTTTATTTAATTGATTTTAATATTTCATCAAATCAACCAAACATATAAAAATCCAAAAATATTCGCAAAAAAATATATAGGAAAAAAAATTACACGAACATATAATTTGTTCCAAATCCCCACTCTCTCTCCCTCCTCCTTCTAAACCCTCCCTACCATGCCACCGTCCTCATCTCCACCGCCCTCTCATTCTTCGGCCACTCTGTCGGCACAGAATTCTCTTGCTGTTCTTAAGCTCAACTTTGATTCTGTTGAAAACAAGAATGCATCTCCTCCGGAACAAGTTTCTTCAAAATCAGGGTTGGCCCATGACGAGAAACTTGAGAGCACTATGAGCCATTTCATTTCGTCCGATGATTTCTCGAAAGACAGGAACTTTGTACAACTGGAAACTGAAGCTAGGGAAATGCTTGGCTCTATGTTGACAAGGTTGCAGAAGAAAGAGGATATGAAAGCTAAGAAAGTTGGAGTTCAGCTTGATTCTAGTTGCTATGAGGCATTAATTCAATCAAGGGTACTGCAGAAAGATAACCAGGGTGCGCTGCATCTCTTCAAAGAGATGAAAGAAGCTAAAATACCAAGAGCAGCTCCCACAGAATTCGACATCCTGGTAAAGGGATGTGCAGAGAGCGGGCGAAGCCGAGTTGAAGTCAAAACTCTTGCAGGAAATGAAGGAGGGACAAAAGGAGGACTGTGGCGTCCATGATCGGAACAATGTGATTCATTTGAGTTATTGTTTTCGTTCATGATTTGAGTGTTGTTTTAGTTGTTGCTTTTATTTGAGCGTGTTTTATTTTCATGCGTTCTGTTTCATTTTTTGTACATACGCTTTTTTTTTATTTTGGTACATGCGCTCTGTTTTATTAACAAGCATACACTCTGTTTCATTTTTGCACAGACACTCTGTTTGATTTGTTCATGCACTCTATTTTATTTTTTGGATGATGTCGAGATCTGATGGTGCATAATCTTGTATTAATATTATGTTTCATTTTTTATTCATGCGTTCTGTTTCATTTGTATATGTGCTCTTTTTCATTTGTTCACGACGCTCTGTTTCGAAACAGAGCATCTGTTCTGACAGAAACTCTGTTTCATTTTTGTACTGACGTTTTGTTTTCATTTCTTATCATGCGCTCTGTTTTGATTTTATTCAGACGCTTTGTTTCATATTCCAACGATGTGGTCGGATTTCGACGAAAATTCTGACGTTTCAAATTCTGACGAAGATTCCGGCTGAGGTGACCGAATTCCGACGAAGATTCCGATGACGATTGGGTGATGGTAGGGGTTAGGGTGGAGATGAGAATAGGATTAAAGATTTAAATGATATGGATGAATTGTATGTTTTTGAAATTTTGATTCATTGTGTATCTTTTTGATATTTTTTTCAAATTTTTATATGTTTAGATAATTCACCCTTAATATTTTTTAACTGATTTTTTTTATATGATGATAATGCCGGTCTTTGGATTAAGATGAACATGTAGGGAGCCGTCATAAATAATGGCAGATCTGGACCATATGCTCTGTCATACCGTCATGTCGTTGTCCATCCAAATGATTTGCCGATTAAAAGAGACTGTATGAATAATATGATATATTTGTCATTTTAGAAAAAACTAAATAACCAAATTGAAACCATATAACATTTTGATAAATTAATCAAAAATATTTTACTAAAAGTAATTTATTTAAGACTTTAAGTGGTTTTTTTATTTTTTATGAGGATGTTTATATAATACATATCCTCATGTTTTCATTTTCTCAACAATGATCTTGTTTTCATTTTAGTTATGTTAAATTGTCATGTAATCACATATTTGGGTTGGTTTGCTGTTTGAAAATTTTGTGTAATTGTGTATATAATAATAAAAAGATAAATATCATCCGTATGTTTTGTGTAGTTAATATATAATAGATGTCTATATTATATTATTTAAAATATAAAATTAGACAAAAATTCAACTACACAAGTTAAGAGATCCATTATAAACTTCGATTTGTAAAAAAAATAAAGATCTCGCTTGACATAGATATTGTTGTGAGTAAATATTTTGATAAATGATATGAGAAATAGCAGTTAATTCTTTTTGTTTAAGAACGCTATTTAATAAAAATTCTTTTAGTTCAATTGTATTTGTTTTTTTTTTTTTTTTTTTTGTTATTTATAGATTTGATCACAACAATAACGTCAGTATCGTCAAGATCTTAACCGTTCAATTCGTAATCAAAGATCAGAAATTAATTGGATAAAATTCTGTTAGTTCAAATAAAATAAAATTAGTTGATTATCCAATAAAGTTTATAGATGTGATTGTTAGATATGATTGTTCGGATTTTTTAAACTTTTTATCAAATAGTTAGGTTAAATTTAATATCATCAAAATTTAATCTCGACCGTTTAATTCGTAATCAAAGATCAGAAATTAATTGGATAAAATTCTGTTAGTTTAAATAACATAAAATTACTTCATTATCCATTAAAATTTTTAAATGACAATAATATCATGTCATACCACCATACCACCATAACGTTTGTCGCTTAAAAGAATGGGTAATACATATACCTATATCTATATCTATATATATATATATATATCAGATTAGATTGGGAGGGAATATACAAGAAAAAGAAATATGAACAAGATAGTAAGCAATACTTGCAGAAGGAGGAAATCCAAATATTGAGAAACCTTAACATGTAACATATAGCAACTGTAGAGATCTATGTTTTCCTGAATAGTTTTATTTCATTAATTAAAATGTCTCATCCCTGCATATAATACGCAAACTTCTAGCACTTCCCTATCCATCTTACCCCTCTATATCCTCCATTCCTGTATACTATATACGTGAAGCAAGTTTTCTATCAAAGCAAGATAACATGCTTGGATATCATGTACAATTGATGACTAGAGGAAAGTGAGGTAATTTTTGTGTTGTTCAATTCCACATTTGCAAGGGTAGCTCAAATAAAGAAATACAGACGTCATAGAATATTGAAGCAGGAATTTGAAATTATGTCAACAAAGAAAACATCTAGAATATCATCATTTCTATATTAATAATCCATATCCGATGCATTATCTACTACTAAAAATATGGCCAGCTAAAACAGCCATTCAAGAAAAGTATAACGACACAGTGTGATGCATTTGAAGGGCCCTTCAGACGTGTCCCAGATAAATAAAAGAAAAGGACCAGTGATATTTACTTGTTATTTTCCCTT
>JAOVYX010003133.1:0-11203 GCA_035668315.1 Drosera spatulata
AAGAGAGTCATAATCAGGAAGAAGAGACGTGTGAGTTTCCTCTGCCAGATAAAGACGAAGGCGGCTGGATGAGGACAAAGGCGGCGATGGCTGGATGAGGACAAAGACGGCAGCGGCTGACGGTGGCGGCGGCGGCTGGTCAAGGTTTGAGTCACCATCAACAGATTAACCCTAAGGAAAATACAATAGCGTGCGGTAAATCTACAATCTAAAGGACATGCATGCTTACGATAAACCACCAGAACAACATATCACGAGAACGGTAGAACTATAGCATGCCAGCTCACTTTGCTATAAGCACATTTTTGCCAACTTTAATGCCGAGGAGGATTAAATTGTACATACTGTTTGAGCGCATCATGTTCCGGTAGAAGGTGCTTCCACATAGACAGATGAAAGGTTTGAAAGGCTGATCATGATCGTCAAAATCAACTCCATAATCCTATACAAATCAGTAGACAACTACTTTGATGAAATTAACCAACAAAAGTTCCAAGGGAAAAAAAATATTAAAAAGAAAAGGTTTTTGCTGCTAATAATCCATAATATAACGAAGTTTAAGTTGGCATCGGATGATACAGGTGTGTTTTATTCTTGTGGCTCATACTCAAAGCAATTGATCAAAATTGCACAGTAAGCCTGTCTTGATATGATTGGTAATATTTTTGCGCGGAATAAACCATCTTCCACTTGTG
The DNA here is from genome assembly GCA_035668315.1 of Drosera spatulata. Lineage (NCBI taxonomy): Eukaryota > Viridiplantae > Streptophyta > Magnoliopsida > Caryophyllales > Droseraceae > Drosera > Drosera spatulata. The sequence continues at coordinate 696 of JAOVYX010003133.1, forward strand.
TGAACTTGTTAGAAAGCAAACGAAGTAGAGTAGTAAACAATAAAGATGCAAAAAGATACGATTTTTACGTGGAAAACCCCTTGATGTAAGGAGTAAAAATCACGAGGCCGAATCCCACTTCAAAGCTCTGTTATCAACAAAATAATGGATACGCAAGATCCTTTCTAGATAACACCAGAAGGTAATAGCGATCGCAAGCAAAACAGCCCAAATCAACAAATCAATAACGACAAAAGTGTCATAATTCTGCTGTCATACTCGGACTGCGATAACTCAGCCGATACAACTCCAAACAATGTACCGTTAGTTTTTAATTGAAGGTTAATGAGTAAGAAATGCGCTCACCAAATTTCATTTCGATCCGACACCGGATCGATCTCCCTTAGACCTCTGGAATTTGACTACACATACGAGGAACTGAGACCAAAAAAAACTGTCGATCTCCTCTAATTTACTGAGAGCATAGCTGCTGTTATTTGCATGAGCCTTTCCATTGACTTGTTGTGTTGCCAGGTTGTTTATTATCTTGGATGAAAATCAGGTCCAAGAAGGCAAAAGTTCTCTCGAACTGCAGCTCGCTTCTCTACCCAAAAAAACCTAATTCGAGAATATACATATCTCATGTGATTTTAGTTCAACCCAATAAAATGAGGCTCTTCCATATAATTAAATATGAGCTTTCGTCATCGGGTTTTCTCCATAAGAGTGACCCGGCCCAACAAATCTTTCCCTCAGGACAAAATGGGGGAGCACAACATTCCAGCAATCGAAAGCCATACCTCAAACTTGTGTCTTGACAATGCTTTAGTAAGCATATCAGCATCATTGTCATCTGTGTAAATCTTCTCAAGATAAACTTTCTTCTCATCAAGGACATCTCTAATACACGTGTAACGAGTATCAATGTATTTTGTTTTATCATGATAGATAGAATTCTTACTGAGGCGAATCGCACCCTGGTTGTCACAGTATAGCACATAATGATCTTACTTAAACCCCAAATCTTGAATGAATCTATTCATCCAAAGCATCTATTTATATAATTCCGTAGTTGCGATTAACTCTACTTCTACTTCTATCGTAGAAAGTGCAACACATTTTTGTAACCTCGATTGCCCCTGAGAAAGTCATCAAATATCCTGAAGTAAACTTTCGACTGTCGACATCTCGGGCTAAATCTGAATCTATGTAACCGATCATCGATGGCTTATCATTTCCAAAACACAGTTTGAGTTTGAAAGTACCCCGAAAATATCTCAATATCCACTTCACGGCTTCCTAATGAGGTTTACCTGGATTTGGCATAAAACGACTCACAACGCCAACTGCATGTGTAATGTCCGATCTCGAACATACCATCACATACATCAAGCTACCAATCGCTGAAGCATAAGGAACTCGTGACATGTACTTTCTCTTTTCATGTGTTGAAGGACTTTGATCCGCACTTAACTTAAAATATGAAGCTATAGGAGAGCTTACCACTTTAACATTTCCTATGTTGAACTTTCTGAAGTACTTTCTCAATGTACTTCTCCTCGATATACACAGCTTCTAGGCATCCCTATCTGGATCAATTCTGATACCAAGGATCTTCTTTATTGGCCCCATATCCTTTATAGCAAAGGACTCACTCAACTGCTTCTTCAACCTGGCAATGCAAGAAACATTCTTTCCAACAATAAACATATCATCAATATATATCAACAGAATAATGAAGTCATCTACTGAAAATCTCTGCATGAACATACAGTGGTCGTCTTTAGTCTTCCTGTAGCCATGCTGCTTCATAACAGACTCAAACTTCTCGTACCATTGTCTTGGCGCTTGCTTCAGGGCGTATAGACTCTTTCTCAATCTACAGACGTAGTCCTCTTTTCCTTTCACAACAAAACCCTTTGACTGCTCCATGTATATCTTTTCTTACAGATCACCATGCAAGAAAGCTGTCTTGACATCCATCTGCTCAATCTCTAAGTCTAGACTAGCTGTTAGGCCTAGAACCACACGAACAGATGACAACTTCATAACTAGTGAGAATATGTCTTCAAAGTCAATCCCTTTCCTCTGAGTGAAAACCCTTAACAACTAGTTTGGCTTTGTACCGTGTCTCTGAAGTCTGCTCATCATGCTTCAACCTGAATACCCACTTGTTCTTTAAGGCTTTTCTACCTTTAGGCAACTTCACTAGGTCAAAGGTATGATTGTCGTGGAGCGACTTCATCTCATCTTGCATGGTCTCAAGCTATTTATTCTGGCATTCATCATTCAAAGCCTTTGAATAGGATTCCGGTTCACCTGCATCAATCACTATCACACTCTGATCTGGAGGATATCTAACAAACGATTTCGGATCTCTAGCTGACCGTCGGAGCTGAACATCCTGTGGAGCAATTTAGGGAACGTGCGCTGGAATCTCAGGTTCATGAATGACATTATCAATGTCTACTGGCTCTGGGCCATGTAACTCTTCAGGACCACCCTATTCATCTTCCTTAACCTGCATGACACATGTGTATGAGGAATTGGATCCGAATCAATCAAATCATCACTGACCCGTGGCACTGAAATCTCTGATTTCTCAATGTCTCGAATAGTCTGATCTTCCATGAACACAACATCCTTGCTTCTTACAAGTTTCTTCTCAATTGGGTCGTAGAACTTGTAGCCGAAGTCATCCTGTCCATAACCAATAAATATACACTGTCTAGATTCCACATCGACTTTCGATCTCTTATCTTTGGGTATGTGAATAAATGCCTTGTATCCAAAGACACGCAAGCGATCATACGAGATATTTTTCCCTGTTCAAACTTGATCGGGAACATCAACATCCAAAGGAATGCAAGGAGTAAAGTTAATAACATGAACAACAGTATTCAAAGCCTCACCCCCAAAAGATCTTGGTAGTTGTGCATGTGAAAGCAAACATCTCACCCTTTCAACTAGTGTGCTATTCATTCTCTCAGCTAACCCATTCAACTGAGACGTCTTAGGAGCGTGTTTTGATGTCTGATACCCTGTTGTCTGCAGTACTCATCAAAAGGACCACAATACTCTCCCCCATTATCAATTCTGATGCATTTCAACTTCCTCCCCGTCTGTCTTTCAACTAGGACATGAAACTGTTTAAAAGACATCTAACACTTGGTCTTTATATTTCAAGGTGTAAACCCATACTTTCTTCGAGCAATCGTTTATGAAGATAACGAAATAAAGAGACCCACCAAATGTTCTCGTCTTCATAGTACCACAAACATCAGAATACATTAAATCTAAAATACCTGATTTTTTGAAAGGAAGAGAACTCTTGAAAGCAACTCTGCTTTGCTTTCCTTTTAGGCAATGAGCACACCTCTTTCAATCCCGGGTTTTTCAAACCTGGAAGGTGCTTCTTCTTGGCCAAAACGGATAATCGTTTCTCATTGATATGACTGAGTCTTTCTGTGCCACAACTCTGCTTTCTCTTCCTCATCACCTATAGCAATCCTGTCACCACACAACTTCGCTTGTGTGATATACAATGAGGAGTGTTTGGTGCCTCAAGCCACAATCAAGGAACACTTAGTGAGCTTCTATCGACCATCATAGAATATGCTACAAAAACCTTCATCATCCAATTTACCTGTAGAAATCAAATTCATACGAATGTGAGAAATGTGTCTGACATCATGCAATACTAATCTCCCCGATGCCTACAATTACTGCCACTCCATTATTTTTCATCCTCACAGGAGCGTAGTCACCTGTTCTGTAAGACATGAAGATATCCCTATGAGATGTAGCATGAACCGATGCACTACTGTTAATCACCCAACTGGTCTCATGATACATAAATTCACAGCATCACCATCGAACACTAACAGAAACCCATCAAAGTTTCTTTCCTTGCCCTGCTCATTCAACTCTCTCTTCAGAACACGACAGAATCTCTTAAGTTGACCTTTCTGATGGCAATGATGATATTCAACATTCGTATACTTGTTGGGCGCACCTCTGCTTTTGCTTCGCCTCTTATCCCTATTCATCGAAACACGATTGTTGTTTCTACCTCTGTTCTCAACAACCAAGGCATCCTGATGCAAAGAAGTCCCTTGTGTCTTCTCATCTCTTCATTCAGAATACTACTCTTGACGAGATTCATGGTAATAGTACCATCTGGAGTAGAATTAGATAACAAAGTTCGAAAAGTCATCCATGAGTTAGGTAGAGTGCCGAATAACCATAAAGCTTGGACCTCATCATCAAATGTGATCTTCATTCCAGCCAACTGATTTATAATTCTGTAACGCCCCGGCCAAATCCTTGCTACCGGGTCGTCAAGAACCACTCGTCAGGCTGACAACTGGCCCCACAGACCAACACTAGTCCTTTCAGTGCGCTTTGGTCTCACTCGCGCACACCCTGGAAAACTTTCCAGGAGGTCACCCATCCCAACATTACTCCACGTTAAGCACGCTTAACTGCGGAGTTCTAAAGTGATGGGCTACAGAAAAAAAAGGTGTATCTTGTTGGTATAGGTAGTACTATCAAACCATTTAAGCATTTCATTGGGATATTACAAATTCCCACAAAGGAATTAAAATGACCAGCTAACAGAGTACCGTCACAATATCGCAATGTCATCAACTGCTTAATCATAAACAATTTGTTCCCTGTTTTTCGAGCGTACAACTCCTTGTGCTTACTCAACAAGGTGCGAGCATTCGATGCCCCTAAAATATGATTAAGCACATTGTCATCAACCCAATGTCTGATTTAACCACAAACTTGACGATGCAAAATATGCCACTAATCATCAGATTATCAGCAGGCTTCGTTTCTGAAAACACAGGTAAATAATAATCTTTCACATATAGCAGATCTTCCATCTTTCCTTTCCACACATGGTAGTTCAAACCATTCAACACAATCATTCTACTTGTATTTGTCTCCATTGTTCAACATAAGTCAAATCAAGTACGACCTGGGCTTTGATGGGAGATAGGACACAAAACAATGCAGAATAAACCGTCTTCCACTTGTGTGAACCTGTTAGAAACCAAACGAATTAGAGCAAAAAATAATAAAGATGTCAAAATACGAATTTTACATGGAAAACCCCTCAATATGAGGAGTAAAAAATCACAAGGCCGAATCCCATTTCAAATGTCCACTATCAACAAAATAATGCATACACAAGGTCCTCTCTAAATAACACTAGAAGGTAATAGCGATCACAAGCAAAACAACCCAAATCAACAAAGCAATAACGATAAAACTGTCATAATTCTGCTGTCATCTCCGGACAGCGATAACTTAGCCTATACAGCTCCAAACGATGCACCGTTAGGTTCTAATCGAATGTTAATGAGTAAGGAACGCGCTCACCAAATTTCACCTCGATCCGACACCGGATGTACCTCCGTTAGACCTCTGGAAGTTGACTGCACAGACCAGGAACTGAGACAAAAAAAAAACTGTCAGATCTCCTCTTATTTGCTGAGAACAGAACTGCTGCTATTTGCATGAGCTTTTTCACTGACTTGCTGTGTTGCTAGGTTGTTTATTCTCTTGGATGAAAAGCAGGTCCAAGGAGGCAGAAGTTCTCTCGAACGACAGCTCACTTTTCTACCCAAACAATCCTAATTCGAGACTATGTATATCTCATGTGATTTTAATTCAATCCAATTAAATTAGGCACTTTCATATAATTAAATATGAGTTTTTGTCATCGGGCTTCCTCCATAAGGAGTGATCTGGCCCAACAGGATTCAACAAAGATGAAAAAGATAAGTATTCACCGTTTTTTCCCTCCCAAAAAGAAGAAGAAAATGAAACGGTAAATTGTTGCTGGCAAGAAATAAGTAAACCGATAACTTGACACATGACATAAGCTTCTAACTAATATCTATGTACATGAAATATAAGACAAGGCTCAAGCTCATAAAACAGCAGTAGTTCACTGAAATGCAAGAGCTGAAGTAAACCAAGATTCTTAGAGTGAACACCTGTATGCAGCAGTAATCAATTACACCCATAGAAATCGTGAAAAAAAAAAAAAAAAAAGCAAGGAAATTATCAGGAATACTCCACTACGAGTTTCAAAGCAATAAAAGAAAATCAGACCACGCACCCAAGTCAGCTCTTCCAAAGCATCAATCTTTCTTGTAGTGAAAATGGCAACCTGCATGAGAGAAAACAAATAATGAGGATTAAAATTGATAATCATGGAGTATTTGACAACGAAATGAAAGAAAGAATAAGATCTACTGGAGGCTACATTCACGGTAGTAGAGATGGTTCGTAGTATCAACTTCCACTGGGATGTGGACCAGGTTGGCATCAAAACACCTGACAAATTATGCAAACTTGATTGGACACCAAGTAAAAAGGAGGAAAAAGGAAACTCAAGGCAACCGAGCAACTTCATCCCCGGAGAATTAAAAAACAACAAAAAGAAAAGAAAAAAGAAAACTACATACTCTATACTTTTTCCTCAACTCGTGTTGAAGTAGTAATTTAATTTTTCATAGCTAGAGTTATTCAGAACTATAATCTCTGGAGGATTCTACCATAAGAACCAATATCTTAAGCTAATATATGCAAGTTCAACATCAAAAGCCGTAAGATCACTTACACATTTAGAAGCAACAAAAAGCGAGTTTAGCAGTAGTAACGGTTGTCAATGCTCATGAGAATTAAAAGTAATGCAGAATAGAAATGGTCAGGACCTAAAGTTGTACATAGAATTTTATTATTTTATTATTATTATTATTATTATTTTATTTTATTTTATTTTTGTACATAGATTTTGATTGACTTGGAGACTGCAAATGACTACGGATCCAGAATAATTTCTTTCAATTTTCAGAAGGCAACCTAGCTAATCATTTTATGAGTGGGAATGCAAGCATCAACTTTTATAGAACTGTAAGTTGCACACCCTTTTAGGTTGGGGCATAGCGCAGAAACTGAGTAAGAAAACGATAAAATAAAATAAAATCGAGAGCCAGACATCAGAGTAGAGCAAAGATAGCCACTGGCAAAGAATACCTGTGATTGATAAACCTTGCAACATTTCCATATGATGTAGCATCTAAACAAAGAGCTTGCTCATCCTTGACAATTCTACATCCCCAATCAGCATCAAGCATCACAGCATAAGCATGCGTGTCATTGCCTCTCTTCAGAGTTCTCTTATGAAGCTCTATAACGGTTAATATTTCACCAACAAATTCACAGACCTCTCGGAAGTTCCTCAAGGGTCCTTAGTCCCCAACCTTTCCCTTCAGGGGTCAAGAAAAGCTTGACACCAATTTCACGTTAATATGACTTGAAAGAAACAGAAATCATTAGCTTCTCAATAATATATAGAAGGCAACCACCACCAGGAATGACAAATAAATGGGAACCACTATACGATATTGGAAACTGGGATGGGAATCTGCAAGGTGTTTCACCTGCAAGGTCTTGTTATGCCCCGGTGTACAACACGATTTGCACAATTTTTGCTGCAACCGCACTTACTCCAACATTCTATAATAAACTTCCGCCTCAAGTGACCTTTGCAATGTTTTGGTAAATCGTCTTTTTTACTCTTTTAAGTGGGCATTCTTCACAAAACAAAAGATGTTCCTTTCGCAGGTCACGGATCATTGCTACAAAATCATCCAACCGTTCGTCCTTGATAACACCATCAATTGAATAAGCTAAGCCTCCCCCATTTCGAGATGTGCATCCTGTCATCATAGCATGTTGAACAACAATCTTTCTCCCCAAATTGAGCAAGGGAAATATTCACATAAGCATTTTCAGAAACAACATTCTTTGGAATGTAGTGAAAGGAAGGTAATAATTCACTGGAATTATGAAGCAGTGGAATTTTGACTTTTTCTTCACCCCTGGTTATGTCATTGACATCATGAAGACGCCTTATATCATCAGGATTAAGCTGCTGATGCGGATCAACCACCAAACTGTTCATATTTGAATCAACCAACCCCCTTAGTTCCTCACTTCTACACCCGTTACAAATAGATTTCTTAGTACTCTTCAAACAGTTCTCCAAACTATGCAGTGTTGATGTATCTGGAACAAGAGTTGCAAGCACACTGACAGAACATTCACCATTGATTGCACCATTTAAAGAGCAAGCTACAGAGTCACCAATCTGTCCATTGCAACCAGGACCGATACTATGTAGAGGAGCAGATTTTATAAATGCTTCACCAACAGGCATAAGATTTGGTCCTTCTTGGCAATCATCGGTAGATATAGATCCAAGCTCCACAAAAGACTGGCAGAAGTCCCTCATAAGTTTCTCCACTTAAAAACTAGGGTCAATGATTTTGTAGGAATGCAGGCATTTGTCCTGCATATATTTCATAACCTTGTCCAGGCTTGGTGCACGGAAGTTTGGTCGTTCATGCCCAAAATTAACTCCCAAAGAAAGTTTGAGCCCCGCACCATGCAAGGCTGCAATGTCTAAGGTTGTTGAAGAATCCACAATGCCAATTGACACATTCAAGTTACTTCGTTCTCCATCAGATGAAGCTGTTAGGCCGGTACTGTTATGTAGCTGCTTCGCTGGTAGCGATGACCTGCATTCCCCATGATTCCTCTGAGTAGAACCATAATCATTTGATGGTCTGTGTTCATGTAACGTTTCTGCAAAACATATATCAAAACATGGCTCATATTCAACTCCTAAAAGCAAGACAGACATCAGCACTTCTGAAAAGATGAAGTAGTTTCAATTCCCTCTTCAGTCATTAAACTTATACAGGATTTAATGTCCAAATTCATTAGTTGAAATGTCTATCAAGAAACTCAATTCGACAATAATGTCTACAAAGATCCCAATTCTAAATAAATTGGAGATCGCTTAAGAAACTTATCTCAACTAGTAGACGACGGCTTGAGATGTAACACTCAGCTATAATGACAACGAAATGTCCAGAGAGCCAAACTTGGACTCAGGTCCAAAGTGATGAACAGTTAAGATTGAATGAGCTAACTACAGAGGAATAAGCCACTCTGGAATGATCAAAACAGATGACTTGACTTTTATTAAAGTGCTTTCCATATCAGCTGGAAACTTTCCAAGAGGACCAAGACAACTCAAAGACATCGCCAAAAGAACACCTCTAAGGGGTTTAAAAAGATACGAGTATTTTAGCCTTCAAAACCATCAAAGCATCAAATCTTACATTCAATTGATCAACACAAGAAGGCGCAGATACAGTCATAAACCAAGAGACCAATTGAAACCTCAGGTGAGACTATACTTCCTACTATAGTGTTATGGTTTTACAAATGCATGTAGCAAAGAGTTAATATAGCCAAGCAAGAGTTGCTTCTGTCAAACGGTGCATATAAGTTGGGTTCTATGCATGGTAGTCCAACAACAGTCCAGTGCCAATTTACCTCTACAAAACCATTACTGGGCAGTTTCCGAACTTGAAGCCAACTGCAAATGGTGGTAGCCACACGGTAACCCATGTCTATCACACGGTAGCCACACCGTGTGGTAGCCACACGGTAAGATAATGTTTTTTTTTTTTTCCAAGGCTTGTTGCTCTCTACGTATGGTGGAGGAGAAAATTGATATGTACCTATTAATTTGTGATTAGTGAAGAAGTTTAGGCGGACTCCGATAAAGGTCCCGTGATTTTTTTTCTTATTGGGTTTTCCACGTTATAAGTTCTCGTGTTATTCGGCTTTGTTATTCGATTGATTTGTTATCCGTCTGATTACTTCAATTAGCATCCGAGTGTGTTTAACGTAACAAGTGATATCAGAGCCATTGGTTTGGTTTTGTGGTGTAACGCTCCGGCCAAATCCTTGCTACCGGGTCGTCACCAAGAACCGCTCGTCAGGCTGACAACTGGCCCTACAGACCAACACTAATCCTTTCACTGCACTTTGGCCTCACTCGCTCATACCCTGGAAAACCTCCCAGGAGGTCACCCATCTTAACATTACTCCACATTAACCACACTTAACTGCGGAGTTTTAAAGTGATGGGCTACAGAAAAGGAAGGTGCACCTTGTTTGTATAGGTAGTACAATCAAACCATTTAAGCATTTTCTTGGGGTATTACATACACCCCCACTTAAAGAATGCAACGCCCTCGTTGCGACTTCAAGCACGATACATAGCCCCAGAACCTTCCCCCACTAGGCGGCTGACCTGGACCTCTTGTCCACAGGTCCAGCATGCGGTCGCAGGGTTGCTCTGATACCATACTATAACGCCCCGGCCAAATTCTTGCTACCGAGTCGTCACCAAGAACCGCTCGTCAGGCTGACAACTGGCTCCACAGACCAACACTAGTCTTTTCAGTGCGCTTTGACCTCACTCGCGCACACCCTGAAAAACTTCCCAGGAGGTCACCCATCCCAACATTACTACACGTTAAGCACGCTTAACTGCGGAGTTCTAAAGTGATGGGCTACCGAAAAGGAAGGTGCACCTTATTTGTATAGGTAGTACAATCAAACCATTTAAGCATTTCCTTGGGGTA
>JAOVYX010003134.1:0-11201 GCA_035668315.1 Drosera spatulata
AGCGTAATTAATGTTTGGACTATTTGTTATTTTCTAAATAGTGATATTTGGATGAGAATGTAAGGTTTTAAAGTTCGGTCATAAGGTTCAGGGTTAGGGTTTAGGGTTTGGACAAATTTTAATAATTGCATTTCTGCGACGGATTCCGTCGCATATAAGTAAAAATATTTATAAATTTTTGATGTCTTAGGGTTATGGTTTAGGGTTTGGACTAATTTTGATGGTTTGCGACGAAAACCGTCGCAAAGGATTAAAATATATATAATTTTGTTAAAATATTAAAACGTGGTATGTGACGGATCCGTCGCAGTATTAGGTAAAATAAAAAAAGATGTTTTGCGACAGATTCCATCGTAAAATGAGTTTAAATTTTTTTAATGATGTTTTACGACGGATTCCGTCCAGAAATCTGTATATATATTCAACCGTCGGCCGCTTCCCCTTCCTCATTTTCCTTTTTCCCTTTCCTCCCTTGCCGTCGTTCTCTGCCGCCGTCGCCGCCGTCCACCCCCTGCCGTCCTCGCCGTCCGACACCGTCCACCGTAGCCTCGCCTACACCAATCGCACCGCCGTCCGACGCCGTCCTCGCCTGCTGGCAGCAAGCGCAGCTAGCCACCACCGTGCGCAGCCCAGCCTTGCCGCCACCGCCGTCCTCGCTGCCTGGCAGCCAGCCCAGCCAGCCACCGCCGTCCGTAGCCCAGCCTCGCCGCTATCGTTGTGCCCAGCCTCGCCCTGCCCCACCTCGCTAGCCAGCCACCAAGCCCAGTCCAGCTCAGTCCGCCCCACCTCCTGTTCAAGGTTGGCGTTTCATGTTGCTTCTTGTTGCGATTGTTGATTGTTGCTTGTTGCTTGTTGCTTGATATGTGATGTAATTGGCTTGCTTGTTGCTGCTTGAATTTGATAGTGAAGTCTATTTGTATGTTGTCATTGAAGTTTCATGTTGGATAGAAGTTTCATGTTACAGAATGATCCAAATGTTATAAATCAACTTAAAAGTTACATCTTGCCTATAAGTTACATTCAGCAAAATGCAACAAATGTTATAGATTGATCTAACTATTGATTGTTCATTCATGCTTGGCATGTTCTCTTGTTTGATTCGACTATTTATTTCCACATATTCATTCTTGTTTGGTATGTTAAAGTAGATAGTTAAATTGATTATGCATTCTTATTTGATAATCAATATTCTCACGAACGTGATTTAGAATACCACTAGATCATAACCAAACCATTCTAAATGACAAATCTCATTAATTATCATCTATGATTGATTGTTGAAGTGAGAACGAAGTTAATCGAATCCAATGCTGGTTGATTATAGCATCTTCTTTTTAAGTTATAATTCTGTGGAGCTCCTTACATAAGGTCGTATACAATTATACATAAATCAACTTAAAAGTTACATCTTGCCTATAAGTTATATTTTGCAAAATGCAGCAAATGTTATCCATCAATTAATGCTTCATATTGGATTTAATACAGAAATTAGATCGATATGGAGTTGTATCGATCTTGGATGTACGAACGATTGGATGGACGACACTCGAATCCACGATTTATTGAAGGGATCGAAGAGTTTGTACAGAATGCTCTTCAACACGACGAGGGTCGTTTCCCGGGACGTTTAAGATGTCCTTGTACAAAATGTAAGAACGAGAGATTTCAAACGGTGGATGATTTGAAGTATCACCTAATTACTAGGGGATTCAGGAAGAGTTATTATGTTTGGGTGTATCACGGCGAACAAAGTGGTGCGGTACCTCAAGCAGATTTTCCTGGTCCTTCCATCTCTCAACCATGTTGACATGTTGATGAGTGCATCAGTACGTGAGAGTTGGATTGGGGACATGTCGTGTCACGATCTCATTGTCTCAATTTATTTGATATGGAAGTTTTGACTTCCATACCATAAGGGGTATGACGGTAGTAAATGACGTTGATAATGTTTAAAGTGTCGATTGACGTGTGGTTTCGAGCGTTATTAAGTGATGTTAAATGTATTTATGTGATTAGGGTGAATCACTGGTATGCTTTTGATGATAATTGTGAATGTCAGATTGGTATGATAATTCCATAGTGATAGAACAAAGGATCCAAGTGATATTCTTTTTTTTTTTTTTTACCTTCTTCTCTTGCGTAATCCCATAGGAAGGGGGCCGATACGTTATTGTGTTCCTAGCTATAGCTCACGACAATTATTTTTCTGTGTCTTTCCTCTTCTCTTTGTTATAGGAGCAAAACTTGAAAGAGAAGTGTGACCTATTTAAGATTTGATGCTAAATGTAACTTATGTGTACAAAGAGATGTAAATTCCGCCACAAGGATGATATTCTAAGTTATGATTCAGTGCATCAAAACTTTATAAACTAATGTTGTGAAAGTGAACTTAGCTTAATTCTTATGACTAAGCCAGAAAGTGATGAGTATGCCTGATTGGGACAGTGGCCCCCAACGGCAGTAATGCCACGTGGATTTCTATGAAAAGATCAGGAAAATGGGGACGTTGTAGTTTTTTAGTTGCAAATCCTATTCAATTATCGAAAATTACTGTTGCAAAAGGCCTGTAATTTTGTAGTGGTGGATGATGACGAACTAACGATAAGGGCAACGAGAAACTGTCGATGACGATAAAATGACCACGATGACGATGATCTGATGACGACGACGATCTAATGACAACGACAATGGCGTTTGAGAGTGGGGGATTTGTGGGTGGTGATGGTTGGGGTGACGGCGTATTATAGGAGATGGGGTCCGGGTGAGGAGAAGAGTGTGATTTTAGAGGGAAGTACAAGATTGATATATTTTAAAAAGAAAATAAACAATAATGTGATCTCCACAGGCAAAAATATACTCTCTCTGTCTCAATTTAATTGAAACACTTTTCTTTTTGGTTAGTCCCCATATAAATACTATACTTTTATTCTATCTTTATTTGATAATGAATGTATATTAATATAATTAAACTATCCCATCATCTTCTTCCTCCTCCTCTCTCATTCTCTCTCCTAAACCCCACTTACACCCCACTACATCTTAAAAAAAAAATACTTTTTTTATTAAATTATATATAAATTCAACACATATAAAATTTTGTATCGAGTCAAAATGTTTTAATTAAATTGGGACGAACGTAGTAAACTTGATGGAGATTTATTTTTATATTGAGATTCGATTTGATGGAGATTTTATGGTACTTCCTTGGAAAAAAGAGAGTAGGGTATTTATTGAGAATTTTTGTTTTTTTTGTTTTTTTTTTTTTTTTTCTCTCAGATATCGGAGACTAATTTTTGCTTTTGTTTTTTTACTAATCTCTAATTCAACGCTTATTTTGGGTTGTAATAGTCAAAAGAACAATCTTCTACGTCTAATATTTTGGTTCCCATACAAGTTTCAGTCAAATTCACAGCACAAAGTTGGCTTGAAAAGGTTAACAATGGAATTAAGCATCATTGAAAACAGCAACGAGGACGACGGCAACATTACTAATACCAATTGCTTGTTTTCAGGCCTGTAGCTAGCTAGCTTAATTGGATGAAATTCCACTTTTTGAAATAAAAATGCTTCACACGTATAAATTCATAAGCAGTTTTGCTTTACTTGTCAAGGTCTCATTCTTATCGGATTAGTATTAAACCAAGTCCCTGCTTTGAAAATTAATAGTTGGACATCACAAAGTATCATACAAATAAAGTATATATATATGACAAGTTAATGCACTCATGAATTCTGCATGGGTACATAGGTCGGGCATTTTAGGAAAAGACCATCGACACATAAGCCTTGACAGAAGCAATTAACAGATCACCTCAGTATACAAATCTCAATTACTCAAGTCCACGACTTTTAAGTAACTTCGACATTGATGTGTTAGTTCTTTTATTCACTTCAATTAATGATCTCCAATCAGGACGGAGTATTATTATAGGGCGCACTCCTAGTATTTTTTGCAAGTGTTACGTGCATATATGATATACTCCTTTTGTATCATATTAAATATAATATTTTATTATTATTATATTATTCAACACATATTTTAAGAAATTTCGTTTATCGTATTAATGATGCAAAAACATTATGTCACTGGCGTCAGTTTGAAATACATAACTTAAATTATCGTTAATATTTCATTATAATTTTTTAAAAAATGATATTTGATCATCCCGCGACGTGAGTCAAATTTTGTCTCGACAAATATGATTTTCAAAATGGTGCATATAATTCAGGACGGAGAAAATAAACTAATGGCCTAAAAAGGTAGTCATAGATTGGCATTGCTGTACTAGTTACCATACATTTTCAGGGATTTTATATTTTAATATCTCAAATTTTTTTCTTATATTTTGTTCCTTCTTGATTGTTTTTTAATACAACATGTAACATTTTTTTAAACCATTTGTTAAAAAAAATATAATAAATTCATATTAAAGAAATAAAATATAATAGATTTTTCAAAGGATATTTTTTCATACTTTTCCTTCCAGAAGGTTGACCTTCATATAGTAGTGGTTATGATTATGAAGTACGATACTGGTAAATGTCTGCAGTGACGACCACATAGAGTCACCCCTGACGTACTTGAGAGGCCAGATAGAAACTTGAAAGGAAGCCACCTGCCAACTGCCAAGCTTTTCGTTATTCATGTGAAGGCACCTGATGTACCGAAGGACCACATCATGAAATCGACATTTGCTCTCTATTTTAGTTTTACTTTGATATTTGGTCAAAGAATCTTGATCAAGCTTCCACGTTCCCTATGTCAGTTTCTTGACTTGTGACACTTCTGGACAACAATTGTCCTTTCTAAAATGTTCATTACACGATAACGACGGCAAACACAGACTCTAGATCGATAACAAGAAGATAAAAATTGGAACAGGATTACCCGAAAACTACTTTGGAATAGCGATGGAAGTTGGCCGACATACCAAAGCTATTAAGGCCGTTTAACGGAATGGTATGTGTTGGACTCTACGGTCGAGAATAAACCTTCCGAGACTCATACAATCGAGAATAATTAATTAAACATACAAAAGTGGTTTCAATACTTGCATCGGCCAGATGTAGCCGAATTGTCCTATTAGGCTACAAAGGCCCAAGTTTGCAGGTATCTACTGTTACAACTGTGTACACAACAACGGAGATTGTCAGTAGAGTGAGAACAGAATGTTCTACGTCCGTGTCCCTTAAGACGATAGTTACAAACCTTATCACGCCTCTATGGTGCATCAAGTTGGAATTTCAAAAAAAAACGTCATGGGAGTATCTATTTGGAAAAACAAGTGCTTCTGTCCTTCAGCAAGGCTGCCTTTTCATTACCAATGGGTACTTTCATTTCCACTCCAATATCGCACCATTATGATGTAGTAGCAAAGCAAGAAACAAGGCGATGAACATCTCAGATTAAAAGATAACCATAAAGCTAGGAACGTGATATCTCGGGACTTCATGAACAAGATCAAGGCCATGCACATGCTATTTACAAGAATT
Source organism: Drosera spatulata (assembly GCA_035668315.1). NCBI lineage: Eukaryota > Viridiplantae > Streptophyta > Magnoliopsida > Caryophyllales > Droseraceae > Drosera > Drosera spatulata. Next base: position 5,494 of record JAOVYX010003134.1, read on the forward strand.
CCGCCGTCAACCCGTTTTGCCACATTAACAACTGTCGTAAAACATGGGAGGAAAAATAAAGATGCAGATATTTCAATTTTTGCCATGGGGATCAAGATCCACAACAAAGCTGCCTCAATCTTTCGTCCCACCATGTATCCTTCAAATGAAGAACCATAAACATGAGCAAAGCAGTTGCCAGGAGAATCACTAGTATTCATCAGTCAAACGAATCTCATAGATCAAATTCTATTGGCAACAGGGGGAAAAAATTGTGTTTTCCTGAACGGTTTATTGCATCCCATCTTGAATGTGCCAAATTCAGAATTCCTAAACATACCATCAGATTCATATTTACGACTTCACCTTATGCTAAATAAGTGACCTCAATGCAGTTGCTTGCGGCAAACCAAATGAAATTGCAAGCTCTACCAGGGTACAACCCACACAACAGGACACTTGTTCATGAGCCGCTGTTAAGAGCTTCTTCAGCAACCATAAACAACAAATTCCAAGTTTGAAGTCCCATTGTAGGCAAACTATCTCATGCAACATATACAATGGATTAATGTCTTACATAAAGCATACCATGAGAAATCCAAAATATAAGGGTGAACCCAAGATTTAATATTAGCATCTTACCTTCGTAAGTTTATACAAGCAGTACCATATTGCATGAAACCATGAACAGCAAGATGTATTGAAACACGAAGTTGCCACAGTGTTGACAGAAGCAAAATCTTCATTCTTTAAGGACATGAAAGATAAGGTCTATAAGCTTTATGTTAAGTCTCTAAGTGAATAATGTGCAGGCTTAAAGCATTATATTCTAACTATCAAGTTGGAAATACCTAGACTGTTGCTTTCATACTAACACCGGTAGAGAATACAAGACTGAGACAATAAAATATATACGAAAACAAATATATCTAATCTACCTAATCACAAATCGTATATATTGAAAACTTAGCTTTAGAAATATAATTATATTAATATATTCCAAAATAATATTTGAGGATATAGTTTTTTCTAAGATATTAGAGGATGTATTGAATAAGAATATTCTTCAACAATCTCCTCCCAAGCTTTCCAATATAGCTAGTTTTAACAGATAAGTTTAGTAAGCATGTTCATAACATAAACAACAAAAGAATCATGCACCTTTAATAACAAAACTTTAAAATTCAAATAAATCGAAAGTAAATTGAAGCTCCAATATAACTAAAGTTCTAAACGAAGCAAAATTCATACACTGAAAAAATATCTCAAAAAATGAGTAAACTATATATTGAACGAAATAAAATATTATAACTCATGCATTCAATCTGTCTCTGCTCATCGAACATGCCTTCATCATCAAGGTCTAAATTGAGTCTTTCAACTCCTTCATTATCGTCATCATCTATAATTTGAAACATACGAATTTCATTAATAATAAATTCAACCATTAAATTATTGATAAAGTGTACTTCTAACAATATGAACTTAGCAACAAAGTATCTAGTACTAACAATAAGAACTTGGTATTTAAACCCATAAAATATCTAACTCAAATAATAAGAGTTTAGTACAATTATAAATAGCAAGAAAGATCCATAAAAATATGATAAGCATTATCATCAAATTTTTTATTCAAGAACTCGAACTATTGGTTTCTTGTATCAAAAACCAATCCATGTTTCATTTGAAATGATAAGATGTCAATGCACAACACGTGTATATGAAATATCATCAAGTTTGGAATGACATCCTTAACGTACATATCATCAAGTTTGGAATGATGCTAAGACATCATACCATCAGAGAAACATATCAATCAATTCTCATTCCCATTTGTAATAACTCAATGAGCATGCATTGTATGAAATTTGCTACATCATCAAATTCGAAATGATTTTACCAAATTGCATACTCAACACTCACACTAAGCTATCAAGGATACTAAAATAGATTTGAATGCTTGTATGGGGTAGATGAGATCCAAACAATTCAAAACTAGATTGAAGATTTAAAACTTGCTATGTAGTTGCTAACCCTATCTCCTCCATAGTTTTAATTGTGCGGTTTTTTGTCAATCCTTTAGTAAGAACATCTGCCATACTATCCATCGATTTTACATAAATCAAAGTGAGAACATTGTCTTTTTTTAATCTAATGTGTCTCCTCTTACCATTAAAGAGTGAGTTATTGACTGTCGTCTTTATAGCTTGGTCATCAGAAAAGATAGTTTAGGTTATAACCTTAACCTATCTCATCGGAATGTCAAGGATCAGATTCTTATACATTCTGATTCACTGACGACTGAAGCTAGAGCAAACAATTTTGATTCCATAAATGATACAGCAATACATGTTTTGTCTCTTTGACTTCCAAACTATAGCATCTTCACCTAATGTGTAAACATATAGACTAGTCAACTTGCTATCATCTACTTTTGAGAACTAGGATTCATCAGAATGTCCTTCCATAATTGAAGGATAGTCTCTATAAGTTAGGACATAGCTTTGAATACCCCTTAGGTATCTCATCAACCTCGATAAGACATCCAAATGGTCTTTTCGGATCACTAGGGAATCTAACTAACATGCCTACCGTGTAGGATATGTTAGGTCTAGTGCAAGTCATCAAATACGTGAGATTACCAACCAATCTAAAATATCTAGTTGATTTATGATTACACGACATTAGGTGTCAATTGTTTATTATACTCATATGGTGTCTTAACCAGCTTAGATTCGCTATATCACATTTCTCAAAGTAGCTATTTGATGTAGCGAGTTCGCCTAAGGGTGCTCAATCCTTGCCCTCCTAAGCCTATTTTCATGTCAATGACACCCATATCTTTCATGTTAAATTTTTTCATTAAGGTTTCTTTGATGTCTCTAACTATTATGAGATTAGAATTAAGAATAAGCATGCCATTCACATAGAAGCACACAAGGGCCACCTTATTTGAGTTGAAATGATAATAGAGAGTCACTTGACTTAAAGCCACATCTCTTTATCGTTTTATCAAACTTTTGGTGCCACAACTTTGGAGCTTGTTTAAGACCAAATAAAGAATTATTTAATTTACAAATCTTTTTCTCTTGACTTTTCATGACAAACCCCTCGGATTGGTTTATGTACATCTCTTCCGTAAGCTCTCCGTTTAGGAATACTATTTTTACCTCCGTTTAGTTTATCAAACAACATTCTGTATATGTCAAAGCAAGAAGTATCCTTATCGTAGCCATAGGACAGACCAATGAGTAGATATCATAGTGATTTATCCCACTTACTTGAGTGAAACCTTTACCTACTAAAAGTGCCTTATACTTGACCACGGATTCGTCGGGATTAAGTTTTTTCCTTCAAGACCCACTTATAGCATACAACCTTGACCCTTTTTGGCAAATCGAATAGCTTCCAAGTTTGGTTATGCAAAGAATTCATTTCATCCACAATGGTTTCTACCCATAACAATGAGTCACGAGATCTCGTCGTTTCCTTATAGGATGATGGATATCTTTCTCCACATGGTCAGTCACGAAATCCTCATCAAAACTCTTAGGTATACGCTCTTTTTTTAGATTACTTAAGTGGGACTAACTCAAGAATCATTGCGTGTAAAGAGCCAGAACAGATTGCTTCAAATGTTGTTGGAAACTCTTGAACCATCTCACTATGATCTAGTAAGGTCATACCCTTATATTTGAGGGAACCTATGCTCAAAGAATACTGTATCACGAGATTCTATCACGTTGGGTGATAGATCATGAAATCGATTAGCAACACTATCTTTTGCACCTCCCAAATACAAGCATGTATTAGTTCTAGTTCCCAAATTTCGTCTCCTAGGGTTCGGGATCCTTACATAAGCGATACAATCCCACGCCTTAAGAGTATCATAACTACAAGGATGTTTGTACCATATCTCATAAAGAGTCGAATCCAACTTTGACTGCAGCAACTAAGGGTGAGCAAAAATGCCCGAAAACCGAATTATCGAACCGAAAAATCGAATTCAGTTTGGTAACTTTGGATTTTGGTATTCCGATTAGTTGTAAACTTCGGTTTCGGTTTTGGGTTTCAAAAATTTCGATTAATTCAAATAACCGAATTAACCGAGTTTCTATTTTTTTTAGTTTTTTCTCTTTTTTCTAAAGATTTATTTTACTAATTTCTCTTGTTGTTATATTTAAAAAAGGAAAATTCTTGATTCGTATCCTTATATAATTTTAATTACACAAAAGTACCACCATCATTTTTTATTCTCAATAGGTACCATAAAAATAATTCATTATACAAACCCTAATTTATAACCCTAATTAAATTTCATAATCTATTGTGGACCATCGCCGTAATCACTCACGACCGACCATCGCAAACATTACAGTTCGTCCATCGCCATCATAAATTCCGTACGTCAATCGTTATGCCATCGCCGTCATCACCTATGATCGACCATCGACACCATAACAGTACGTACATCGGTGCGTCTCGCATCAAGCTGGCTTAGTACGTCCATCATCGCTACCCAATCCATCCTCGACACCATCGTCGCCCCCTCCGTCGCCGTCGGGGTTGCCGGAATCCTTCAGGTCATCGATTTTGACGTCGGATTTGGCTCCCACTTGGCCTCGCTTATCCGGACATTGCCGCATCCAACTCCACTATCTCCCTCCGAATCACCGCAGACGTCGCAGATAAATCTGGCATCGAGATTGATATCGTGAGGGAGAATCTCGTCCTCTTCGCACGATATACAAGTTCAGTTCGTCCTCGATCAGAGCCAAATCTGACGTCGATCTCGCCATTGATATACGTGTCCAGTTCGTCCTCGATCGGAGTTTTTAGATCTCGTCCTTCCAATCCATCAATCTCATCGCCGGAGAGCGAATCGCAAAGAGGTGGTCATGGTGGCAGCGGGGATGGTGCAAGGGAGGAAGAAAAGGAATGCAACGACGACAGGTAGGAGAAGGAAGAGGATTGAGAGGTTTAATGAAATTAGGGTTACCGGGTATTTATTTAGGAGATTGGGGTAGTTTTAGTGAATCTAATTTTTTATTTTAAATAAAAGGTACCTGACGGGGAAAAAATAATGTAGAGTATCTTCTTGTCATTATTTTTGTAAGGTGATACCTCCGGTTAATTTTCTCATTTAGAAAAGTGTTTATAATGCAAATTATAATACTTTGCATTCTCTGTATAATGCTTTCATAAATTTATTTTTATTTATAATTTTTTAAATCATTTTTTATTATATTTGGATAAATTTTTTGCATTTTTTTATTCTTCATGAAATACAATAAAAAAGAAAAATCGAACCGAAACCAAATATTATTTCGGTTAATCGAAATCGAAAAATCGAACTAAATTTGATTCGGTTTCGGTTTTGATTTTCAAAAACCCAAACATCTTTTCGGTTAATCGAAACCGAATTTTTTTGGTTAAAAATCGAATTCTCACCCCTAGCGACAACCTATTTAGAATGTGATTTGTAGTTAAAGCAGATTCTCCCTAATAGCATGAAGGCATGTCATCGGCGGTAATAAAATGGAGTTTAACATTTCTATTGTTCTATTCTGACAATACGATTAGATTGGGGTGAGTAAGGAGATGTTTCTAGGATTATGTCATAGGAATCGTAGAATTCCTAGCACTCAATCGATTTATACTCTTCTCCCCTATCATTTCTAAACCTTTTAATCTTCAAATTGAGTTGGTTTCCAACTCTATTTTAAAAG
>JAOVYX010003135.1:0-39507 GCA_035668315.1 Drosera spatulata
ACACCGGCTATCGAGCACTTGATAAACTCCATCGAGTTGCATGTCAAAGTCCCAGTTTTGTCAGAAAGTATTGTATCAACTTGCCCAAGCTCCTCATTCAAATTAGAGGTGCGAGCCCTTGCTGGTGTGTCGCTTTCTTCGTGGTACATATGTATGTCATTGTTGATGAACACGCTCTGAAGTACTTTAACAATTTCAATGGAGACATACAAGGAAATTGGGATCAAGTATCCGTACAGCATGAAGGCGGTCAAGAAATGCAAAACTGCAGCCAGTGCAGGTCTCGTAGGATCATAATACATCGTAGTGATATCTGGCCTAAGGTACCACCTTGTCATGGCACCGTCTTCTATGTCCATACCTGTCACTATTCCAAAGTAAATCGACCCGATTGTGGACATGAGAACCAACATGGAGAACAAGAAGTACACGATCTTATCCGTCCTCCTTTCTATCTTGCTTCTCTTTGAAGGGGGTGCCGTTGAGTTCTGCATTACCTTGGTGTCGTGACCGGTGAAGATGACCACTCCATATACATAATCAGTGTTCCTCAGCTTCGAGTCCCTCAGGAGAAGCTGCTGAGGAGAAAGAGGAAGCTGACGATCTTCAAGATACAGACTTCCGATGAACGTGTACAGGTTAGCATTCGGGTCTTCGCATCTGACTATGGCTTTAAAGTCATTGAATAGCGAGTCTTCGTTAAGTCCTGAAGTTGCTTCTAATGCTTGCTTTAGCTTGAGGTTAGTTTCTCCGTCGAGATTAGTGGTCTCTACATAGCAGATCGCTTCTTCATAGCTTGATGAGAATAGTATGAGATCTGCAGGGAAGAACTCATCCTTCTCCACCTTTACTATGTCTCCGACCCTCAAATCCCTCCATTTCTTGGGCTCGAAAGTGCCGTCTCCTCTATGCGCCTTCACTTTTCTGTTATTCACTTCAATGTCCTACAATTTCACTCTTCATTAGTTTGTTGTAGGTGCTGAATGTTTATTAGCTCGAATGTTGTCAAATAATCATTTGGAAAATTCAAATCCTACAGGTTATGGAGTAACTTGGCCCCTGAAGATCAAGAAACATCCAAAGGTGATTTTTCTGTCTCTGGCTTTTGGCAACCTTGTGAACATTTTTTTATTTTTATATTGGATAAAGGGCAACCATGGGAACATTAGACTCGCAAAATCATGTGTTTTATGCATTAGCAAATGTGAGTCGTAAGGAAGCAGACACAGAGCCAAAGTCCGCATCGATGGATATCTCCATGATATCACGTCCTAATCTCAATCCCCTTTTGACAAGGATGGACATAACAAACATATTTCGAAATTTTGATAATGCAGTATACATGTAAGGTGAATGCATTAATCAAACGACATATGTCGAAGCAGAGCATAGAAGCCCATATACTACGTGTTGTCAACGCATTGACACCATTAGCCAAATTCTATGCAGCATTTATACCTGCATTTTCCGCCTCCAATCCTCGACGATCTCCTTCCCCATCGTGGCAGCGACCACGACAACAAGAGGGAAAACATTGCTCAAAGCCGAGTAAGGCGAAAGCGGGGTGAAAGAAAGCAATGCACAGACCAGGAAATACAGGTTCGCCACTCGCCTGAACTGCTCAAATAACGACTTGGGAAGAAACGTAGCAATCGTATACTTAGTAGTCCTAACATAGTTGTTCTTGTACCTCAGCTGCCCTGCCTCAAGACACTCGGGATCATTGCAGTATACAGTCCTCGAAAACCCCGGCCCTCCCGCCAACAGCGAGGTGGACAGATTCGGATCACTTCCGCCCTCGTTGGACACATGGATCCTCCCAAAATGATGCTTCTTCTTCTTCCTCATCGTCGTCGTCGTCCCTCGAGCCATGATGTCTTGTAAGTGAACTTAGAGCATGATCATGCTGATTTGCTTCGGTCGTACGCCACGGTGGTGCAATGTGGTGAGGTTTTGGAGGAGCTTCCCTTGGAGGGGAATGTGGAGAAGAAGGGTTTGATGAGTTCATGTTGGTGTTTTTGTGTCTTCTTGGGTTTGAGTTTGCTTTTTGGCTATTAGGTTTGTGTCTAGCGTGGTGTTTGACTTGCAGGTGAAACCAAACAAGGGAGGGAGATTGTGGACTTGCACACATTCAGTTTTTCCAAACTAATGGCCAAGTTGCTGTTGTAGAGAGCTAACCTACTTGGCTTCGGCTATGCCCTATATTTTCATCGACTTCGCATGGGAACGGTAAACACCCTTTATTATGAAACAGTTTCTTTGCTATAAAGAACATGGATACTATTATGTATTATCTATATCCTTCACACTTTTTACTTGGTGAGATCATATAGGTTTGTTGTTTTGCTCTGCTTCGTTTTGAATAGGAACTGATAAATACTAATCGTTGCGTTGCATTCTGGTAAATTTTTGGATTCACAAACGAGGTTTGCCCCTTTCTTCTACCAGGATTTTCTCGTGACCATCAAGATCGGTTATTAGCAGTTCGGATTTACCAAGGTATGAAAATACTGACTTCTTCTCACTAGCCTCAAGATCCATGTTGGTCACGTCCGTTGACTTCGGTCAAAGCTTTACCCGATGCTAATGGGGGAGGGCGTCTTGTCAGTGTCCGGGGGATTAGTCGAGGTGCGCGCGAGCTGATCCGGACATCCTCGTCACCATTAAAAAAAAAAACTGACTTGTTTCACTAGCCTCAAAATCCAGATTGGTCATATCCGTTGGATTCGGTCAAAACTTTATCCGATATTGGGGGGCGTCTTACCAGTATCCGAGGGATTAGTCGAATTGCGCGCGAGCAGATCCGGACACCCTCGTCATAAAAACTAAAATAAAAATACTGACTTCTTGGTGAGTCATTACTATATCATACTGAAATGTCCCAAAATTTTGTATTTTAAAAATACGTTAAATACGTATTTAAATTTCACTATTCAATAAAGTGAATTAGGTACGAGCACATATAACAAAATAGCAATATTATATTGCTCTGTAAAATATACGTAAAGTACATATATCATGAATGCGCGAATAAATACAACGAATAAGAGACGTTATAATCGAACGAATAAATATAGCGAACAACTAAGCAATGTTATAACATTGTAATGTTACGAGTGACATTATATCGAACAAATAAATATAACTTATGGATAACGTTACAACGAACGAGTAAAGGTAACGAATAAATAACGTTATGAATAACGTTACGTTATGGCGTAACGTTATAACGTTAGGAATGTCGTGCGTTAGTGGTACCCATTTTAGTCTCAGAAAATTTAGATAAATAAATGGGATACAATATTAATATTTTTGAGATAATTAAATAGATACGAATTAATTAACGTAAAACAATATTACGAAAATGGGGTAAATAACAGTCTGACAAAAACTTGATGAGGATATACATTGTATCCCTTTTTCAACCTGAAGTCCTTTGATTTTCTCTATATCGCTTCCGCTTCATTGCCCACACGCCATAATCCATCAGGGTACGACAAGAGTACATTGAAATTGCCTTCCTGTACCTGTTAAAATCGTAAACTCACTCCCTTCCTCCCTCACTGTTTTCCTTCTTCTTCCTTCGCCGTACCACTAAGCCACCACCAACGCCGCACCAACACCACCCTACACCACCTCCGCCTTGGCCACCAACACCACCACCTCTGGCTACCGTCACCATCACCGTTGCCCTCATCCTTCGATCTCGTCGAAGCAGTCGCCATCACCACCAACTTGTCAAACCACCCACGCCACCACCTTCACGCCTTCACCCCGACACACCACCACCTCCGGCTGCCCTCATCACTATCGTGCCACCTTCACATCATCTTCACTACCGCAGCGCCTGTCTCATTCCCTCAAACGCACGCGAGCCGCCTCGAAACACATCAACAACGTCTTCGACAACTCCCGCCACCAGCAGCACCATAAAACACATCAAAACCACCAACGACCACCTAAACCACGCCACGGTCACCATCGTCGAGTCATCCTCGTCGTCACCACATCACCATAGCCACTCCTCTCCTCGCCATCACCCAAACCCGCGCCACTCACCCACACCATCGACACCACCCATCAAACATCACGAACCAACACCGTCATCACTTCTTGAGCCTCCAACAATCCCCAAGAACTCCCTGAGATGACTAGAAAGCAACCATGCAGTCCCTCATGAAGTTTCCTTGAAGCTTGGACGAGAAAATCGAAACATAACAAATTTCCGACGAAACTTACGCCTACGACGATGTTCTCCGGCCACCAACACATCCAGAAAGGCGATATCGGGTGGATAGTGAAGGGAGCAAAGCTTGGGTGCCTTGGGTTTTGAGTTTTAGACGTAAACGAATCTTAAAATACCTTAACAACTTTTTCGGCCAACTTCCGATCAACTTCCGGCCAAAGCCCGGTGGGAAGCGGTGACAAAATATGACAGAGCAAGGCGAAGTATTTTAGTGACATCGGGTGTCATGGGTGTCGAAGTTGGAACGTAAACAAGCCTTGAAATGCCTTACCGACGCTTTTCCGACGACATTACGACAACTTTCCGGCCATCGGCAGTAACGACAACGGAGACAGAGCAGTGACGAAAGTCGGACAGCAAAGCGGTGATCTTGGGTGACAAAGGTTCTAAGGTTTCTAAAGATTTCTTTAACCCTAAGTAAAACTAGGGTTAAACACGCTTTAAAGGTAACCTAGCCCCTCTCTATCCGTCTCGTGCTAAATATTTCATCAATATGATATGTTATAATGATTATGAGGAGAAGGATACCGTCAGGAGGTCGATGATATATTTGTTTGCTGATTGATGCATTGAGACGATAACAGAACTAGGGTTTCGATAATATATGCATGGATGCATGCATTAGGTTATGAGATACTATTTAATACTAATAATGATCCTAAAAGGTCATAAACATACTTCTTTGGATATGTATATGCTTAATGTGTGATATGAGAAATTATACTTAATTACGGAATTTATGCGATAACGGAACTAAGTATACGTGCATGGGTACATGCAGACGTAAAATAATGTTAATTACGATCCCTAAAATGCCATGGATGAACTTCGATATATGTGTGCATGCTTGGTGTGGTGATACGATGAATTATATTTGATCACGGGGTTTATGTACTAAAAGGATACTAAATATACCATGGGGAGAAATCGGGTTGTAATAATAAATCTTGACATCAGGATCGAGACCGGGAATGATTTTCTTATATGTTTGGCATGTGATGTGGGGTATTGGAATAGAAATGCACCATTATTACATATATGTCCTCTTGAAAAATAAACGGAAACGACCTCTAAATGTTTAAATAAAAAAGACATGAATACGCATGACTTGATTTTGTTATCTTAGTAATATGAACTAATAAAAAATGAATAAACAATGCATATGTGTCCTTAAGCTGTGAAAGTCGAGTATTGTGCGTCCCTTTTTTGGATCCATTAGATTGTTGATCGATTTTCTTGAAAATGTTGCGAAGGTTGAGCATGGTTTTCCTTCCTAGGTTTGGCGTGATCAATGATTACATACTTTGGAATTGTCATGCACAATACATATGTGTCCTTAAGCTGTGAAAGTCGAGCATTGTGCGTCCCTTTTTTGGATCCATTAGATTGTTGATTGATTTCCTTGAAAGTGTTGCGAAGGTTGAGCATGGCTTCCCTTCCTAGGTTTGGCGTGATCAATGATTACATTTTTTGGAATTGTCATAAAGAAGGTCGTACTTAGTGTCTCTTTTTGGATTCATCCGGACCATTCATTGTTTCTGTAAATAAGTTTGGATGGCTGTTAAAACGTTATTTTTTGAGTCATCGTCATGGGCGAGGAACTAGTTAGGGAGCGTTGGGCATCCCCCATCCTTTTAGCATGCATGCAACGGCTTGACGCTATCGTGGCAGAGCCACATGTGACTCTCTGTAGGGAGGCCCTCCTCAATGCTGGTATCTGAAACCTCATTGAAAGCACACAAGAGGTGTGACGCATTAATGAAGCTACTGCAACGTACCAATATGCAGGCGTAAATTGAATCGAATTGGAATATGCTTTATAGTATAGCCCGATTGACGATTGACGTATTATCTTTGTATTATGAGTCTGTCATGTCTTTGGAGTTGTCTTTCTGGTCGAGTTATAAACTCGTGATGGTAAAAAGGAGAAGACATAAAAGACGTAAAGATGTACAAATAAAAGTACTTATGTGATATGTCGTTCATATTTTGATAACACTATAAAAACGTTTTATTGGGACTCATCGATTCGTCATAGATCGACGAAGTTCCCTGCAGCATTATACTCTAGGTTACTGAGTTTTATACTCACGGGTTATGTGTTCTGTGTGCAGATAACCAACAGGTCGAGGACAACGTCCAGTAGTGTGAGAATTGCATGAATATAGCTACCTCACGTACTTTTGCTAATAATGTAAAATAAGCCTATCTTTGCCTCGATGGAGCATCGGAACATGTGATGTAAGGATTTGTAATAATTTGGATCATTGAACAATGTAACTAAACAGGTATTTAATACTCGTATCTTATGGAATAAAGTTAGAGTATTTGAAAATGACCTAACAATGATTTACAAGTAATTTCTTAACTCTATATTTTTAAACCCGTTCGGATTACTTGGTCTTGTCACAGGGTGGGTCCGTGACGGTATAATGCTCACACGTCGTCAAGACGTGAAAGTCGGGGCGTTACATCTACTCTCTAGCATAGGCTTATCTGTAACATGGTCTTTGCATACTAATGCATAACTTCATATATCCGAGGTTTATCTGGTATATGTTTGTGTAACATTTGCCAGTTGCCATGTTATACTGGTCGTGGCAACAGAGAGGTGAAAAGGGATTAAAATATTTAGGTCAATCCAGTATCTTGCGAACCAACAAATGGCTCACTTACTGGTCCAATCTGAAAGTAGCTAATATTCACTTCTGAATTGCATGCTTTCAGTTTATTTATTCTATTTTATTCTGTCCGATTTGTTGCAATAACTGTCTGGTAACTGTTAGGTGCTCCTGAGAAACTTGGATAGTATACTTTGTTATCAAAAGATAAATTTAAGACGATCTATCAGCATGTTAGCATCCGTGACATTTTCTTTAACAAGTTTGTTTTGTTTGTCTCATAGTCGGTTAATAGTATCTGAAGGTCAAGGTTTGTGCTTCGTTGTGATTTTTGCAGGTGAGTCGTCTCTTAGATATTCGACTAATTACATTGCCCGTTAACGAGGATTCAATGCAGTGGAATCGCCGATAAGTTGTGTCCATGCTAAGTTGCTGAAATCATCTGCTACCGTGGTAAATCCTTGCATAAACCCTTAACTCGTCCCCGGTATTCCAAACGATAACTTGCTTGAATTCGCAGGCTCGCTCCCTCTGCTTCCTTCGTCACATATGTCTTGAATTGTGCAGGTCTTTCAATCGGTTTATGCCGAGCTCAGATTGTGATCTTGATGACCGCTTGTTACTAAGACCTGGATTTCGTGTATGATGGTTCAGGGTATTCTCCTGCAGGTGACTATCCTTCGACTTGCTCGATTTGGTTAGATGTGTACCATATGTGCAACTTCACATCCTTGGACATTGTTTATTATGTACTATAAGAAGTCAAGTCATTCAGAATTTTGAGCAAAGGGGATATACCTTGGAAGCTTGCCAATTTGGGACACCGATTGATGAGTAAGAGAAACGGCCTATTTTTAAATTTTTTAATGATAATGACATGATATTCTTGAATTAGAGATAAGAGACTGTTTGTTTGCTTTTAAGCGTCTACGTGTGACGACATCAATGAATTGGTCAATGGTTATTAAATTTCCTAACTTTATGGATATCTGTATCTATCAGTGGAATGCGTACGGCAAAAGTTATAAAGATAAGTACTGCGCCCTCGTCCTTTAATATATATAATATTTGTTATTGAGTTATTTTAATTTATATGTAATCTTTTTTTAGTTAATGTTTAATATAAAAAAATATAGTATCAATCATATTTTGATATAATATATCTATTATTTTTTTTCACAATCTCACAATCCTTGAAATTGTTTTTTGTCAAATTCTATAAAAATTTATCACACATATAAATTTTTGTGTCTGATCAAACGGTTACAAGTATTATAAAATGGAGATAGTACTACTTTCTTTGTTTCATAAAAAATAAAATGTTGTATCATCATTGTATTATTCAACATGTATTTTGAGGAAGTTCGTTATTCGTTTTTAAGACGTAAAAAAATTATGTTATTGACTAAGGATTGAAGCATATGACTTAAACTATCATCGGTGTTTCACGATAATTTCTCATAAAAAAATGTTTGATCGTCCAGCAAACGATTCGTAGCATAAATTACTTTATTACTTATATATTTATACGTTGTGTTTTTTCATGGGACGGATGGAATAACTATTGCTTCTCCGTCCCAAATAAATTACTTCGAGATCTAATTTAGGACGATCAAATATTGTTTTTTATAAAGTTATTGTGAGACACCAATGATAGATTAAGTTGTGAACTTTAATTCTGAACCAGTTTAATATTTTTTTTATATCGTTAAGAATAAGGACGGAACGTATTGAAATAAATATAATCCTAATTTATCTAGCAAGTAATATTATACTACTCAATTAGCATGAGTTCCAATTATTTATCAAATTATATATGTAGTGTTTTTCAAATCGAAATGACTTGTCTCTTGTATGATTGATGTGCATTTTGGTATGAACAATGATGCAAAGCTCATCTATGGCTTCCATTTCCTATTAGCTTTTGAATCACCAGAGATGGGTGGACCTAATGAGTAGTTCTGACAATCGTTTGAGCTCTTCCTTATAAAAGAAACAAAAAATAACAAAATAACAAATCCATATAATCTAATAAAATATAAAATATGAAGATAACGAAATATATGCAGTCTTATTCTTATTATATGTTTATAATAAAGAGATTGTTTGATGATGTTCTCGGAAGATATCAAACCGTTAACCTCGTGATAGAGTGGAGATCAATTTATCACTTAATCAATCTCTCTTGCCTTCCTTCCTTATGATTAGTTAAATTTGGGAATCTATAACCAAATCATGAACATTTTATGGTTGTTTGACATAGGGAAGACTGAGTATCGAAATATGATACTCAAATATAATGTTGTTAACATTCTGTTCCACTAATATTAACTTATTGGCTAACATCCACAAACGATCGGAAATATGACAACTTAGTAAAGCTCGAAACAATTTTAGCTAAACTTTTACATAAGCTGGCTTCACCGACGAGTTCACCCGAGGCTGAGCTTATGTCATCTCGATCGATAACCTGTGTGGCGGTGTGCATGAAAAGGATTAAAGACAACAGATTAACACAGGAAACATTGAAATCGATGTTTAAACTAAGGCTAAAACTACTCCACATGTACATACTTGTAATATCATTATTAAACTTGTACTAGTTCTAGTGGTTGGCCTATCCATTCATCCAAACCACTATATTCCACACACCCTCCAAGCTTCAACCACCCAACAATTGAGAAAGAGAAACATAAACTCAAAGATTATCAATTATGATTAAATCATTCAATGGTAGTAATCAAATCCAACTCATATCTCTTTTGATACACATAAACCCTTTGCAAATTATCCACCAAAAAAAAGCACACAATAAAATAGGCCATATATACCCAAAACACATCCCATTCCTCTCAATAGCATCTATTAACATGGAAGTCAATGGATTCGCATTGCCCATTCTCTCAATGGCAACAAAAACAAGCAAACTGATGAGAAAATCGGTTCACATATTCCTCAAAAACTATCAACACTTTACATCCATCTCTGCCTTCTATGCATTGCCATTCTCCCTCTCAATCCTCCTATCTCAAGCTCTCATCCCGAACTCAATCCTTCTTTTTCCGACGATCAATGCCCGTCTTCTCTCGCTCTTTGATGTCGTCGGGCTCACTCCTTCATCCGATTTCTTTGCCATGGTTGCCCTTAAGATGTCACGTTCTATATCTTCGTACGTTATCATCTTTCCATTCGCGTTATCCTTCCTTGTCCTAGCTAAGGCATCCGTCATCCGTCACTTAAACTATGTACACAAGAAAAGAGTTCTTGGTTCAATGTATAAGCCTCTTCTTGTAACCCATATCTGGGGATGTTTTCTTATGATCGCGGCCAATGCTACCTCATTCGCGATATTGTTCTTGGGATTAACTCTCTTGGATGGGCTAAACATGTCTTCACCCGATCGTGTTAATGCCCTTTCAGCATTATGGGTGATCTTGTATTCCGTCCTCGTCACCAAGACCGTCTTGGTGTGCAACTTGGGATTGGTGATCGCGGGCATGGAGGAGGGAGCCGCGGGGGTGATGAGTATCATCAAGGCAAGTATTTTGATCAGGGGAAGATCGTTGATGGCGTTGGCATTGGTTGTGCCAGTGAATCTTGGGTTGGCGGCATTGGACACGCTGTTTGAATATAGAATTTGGAGGCCTTTTGATCAGGGAGAAGGTGCATCGTCATGGATCGTCATGGAGGGGACCTTGATCGCGTACTTGTATTCCGTATTCGTCATACTCGATGTGATCATTGGTTGGGTTTTCTACACGAGTTGCAGGGAAGCGGATCCCGATATTCAAGAAGACGATGAAGAAGAAGAATTTTATGTCTATGATGTTGAGAAATCGAGAGCACTTCAGAATTCTGCACTGTAATTTCATATCTTTGAGCAAAGGATTCGTATATTTATGTAGTTTGCTACATGCTTGATACATAGAAACCACAATGACTTGTACAAAACAACTTAGGCGGAGCCAGAAATAAAGTCTCCCGCCATTGATCTTGTACAAATGTTAAGAAACATCAAACCAATGAACAATTTAAATTACAAATTCTATCATTCTTTCAAAGGTCTGGTTCTAAAGTTCAAGTTATTTCTTCAGCAACATGTTTTCTCGAGGTCAATGATGAGGAAGAAACAGTACTTCGTCTCGACTGAACCTCTAAAACGCGTTCGTTCATCAATCCGATGTTAGTCATCATCAAGGTGCTTCTTTACGATGTCGACATTAGCAGCTGATTGCACAACATGAAAGCCAGGAATCCAACTAAAATTAGCACCAAGAGCTAAATAACACATTTCTGGTTGCTCTTTTTCGACCGGTCGAACATCTTATGCTTGTTATGCTACATTAGGAGAGTTCTCTATCTGCATACAAGAATCAATACAAGAGGTTATCAGAAAGGCACACCTTACCATAGATATAAGAGTGAAAAAGTTGTTACCTAATTACACGAATCATGATTTTTTCCACGACATGGCGGAAGCTGTGCTCATGCCTTGACAAGAACTCTTCTTTTATGTCAATTTTGTTAGTGTTTCTGAGTAATTGAGAAACAATGGTCATGAGAATTGAACCTTTGTTCTTGAACCTGAAAATACAGCATGAAAAGTTAAAGAGAATCAAGATATTATCTCACTATAATTCTGCGTGATTGACTATTTTTTGTACGTCAAAAAACAGATTTATGTGGTCTATAGCCACCTAGTGGTAAAATCAATATGATGATATAACTTAAATCATTTCTATTGTCCTTAGCGAACCCTCTTCGAGACTTTAGCAGAGCCTAAAACTTTCTCGGCATAATAGTATAGCGTGACGCTACAAAATGAACTCACCATCAAGAATCCGATTGTGTCAACTCATATCTTTGGTTTTGCATTGTGAATTTTCCTACCAGTTGGTGCTTATTCTTATTATTCCTTGCTGGTGAGCTTCGTAATGAATACGGTCTCAACGGTAACTCTCTTTGGGTTCTTGTCCATTCAAAGTCACCCGATAATGGAACTTCTGACGGATATGCATCACAAGAATCTCCTTGATATCCACTTTTAATATGCCAATCTGATTCTAGATAATCCCCCAATTGTTTTGCTGCTAATTGTCTTTTCAACATGCCTTCTTTTGAAGTGGAGAATGTAATGGTATTGTTTATGTTTGTTCTACTGTTTTCCGTTGGGAATGAGGCTTGGACTTGATTCATTTAGTCAAAGACTTAGTCTTTATTCCGTTTTGTAGAAGGAGACAAAGAGTAAAATGAATGTATATAAAACGAATTAAGCATATAAATAAAGGAACCCGTCATCTAGTACCAGTGCATCGATGCCATTCCTATATTGCATTGAGGTTTCTAGCCACCGTGCTCTCTCTTCAGCCCTTTTCCCGAAATCGAGCATTAAAAAGGTTTAGTCTATTGAAGTCTGAACTCAAATTATATGCTAAAATTCTTGTCATAGTATTTGAATGTTGATCTATATAAAAGCACTACAAGTGTAACATTTATTGGTTTTTAGAAACATGTCGTAATTAAATTATGTAAAAAGGAAAAGAAAGAAAGAAAGAATTACTCTTGCTTCATGGCTTCTCTACGAGCTTTTACATCAGTCTCTTTTTGTGCTGGATACTCTGGCAAGCTTGATGTGTCACATGCATATGGCTTTGTGGTAAAATACTGAGAAAAAATGATAAAAAGAAAGGATAATATGAAACTCATGAAATCTAATGTTCCAACAAATGATAGAGATATGTAACTAATTTTATTCATACGAGTCATGAATGCAAGACTCAGAGGAAAAAAAGATAAAATTAGAACTCCAAAAGAAAGTTTCATGTTCGGCTATACCTCAGAAGAGAGTGCAGATGAAACAGTTCCACGATTCCGTGATTCGAAAGAAAGTAAAGTTTTGAGAAGATCAATTGCAGATTTGGGCAAATCTTGACATTTTTCACGTAATGAACCTTGAGATTATGATTGCGATGGTTTAATCATAAGTCGTTTGAGAACAATGTAAGCTTCTCAAATATTCCTCAGGGGGACAACCACAAGGTTCAACGATTTTGTTGAACTGATCAACCTGTTATTAGAACCAATTAAGTGCAATAGAAACCAATAACAAACAAACAAAATAACAAAATATTAGACTGACATGTGAACTTCGTACGAATAACTTTCATTGAAACCAAAAAAAGAAAAAAACCACAAAAAATTTGTATTCATCTCATCTTCAATATTTTTTTAATTTTTTTAAATGGTTACTATTATAATCTTGTATGATATGACCTATCATAATCGTACAGAAGATGATGTATATGACAGATTGGAATGACGCCGTCGTATTCATGTAACCGTTGATAGGATAAAGGTTTGATTTGTTGTTGTTATTACTACTACAATCTTGTCTTAAGCGTCCAATAAATAAATAAATATTCAAATTTTTTTACTATATAAATGTTAAATTATGATAAGATAAAGAAATCATGATTGGTTACCTCATTACGTCCTTTAAAAAAAGGCTTTCCACGAAGAATCTCAGCAAATACACAACCTGTGCTCCAAAGATCAACTTCCGGCCCATAGTGAATCGCTCCCAAAAGAAGTTCAGGAGGACGATACCATAAAGTTACCATCTTGGCAGTAAGTTGTTCTCCTTTAGTAAAGAAATTTGACAACCCGAAATCAGCTATCTTCAAAATACCTTCATTGTGTAACAAAAGATTTGATCCTTTGATGTCACGATGCATGACTCCTATTGCATGACAATATTCAAGTTCGGACAATAACTGTTTCATATAACATTTAACCTACAAAATATAATAACTGTGTCCAACTAAAATTTGAATGAAGAAATTGAATGAAGACTTATCTAATTATACAATAAACAAAATGAAGCTAGACTTATCTTACTCCATAGATAATAAGCATATCCAACCATTAGCTTATCTATGAAGGGAAAAAGGTTTATACTTGATTAAACAGTGTCCAAATATGATTAAAGAAAATACGAATCGAGATTGCATAACCTGTGGTTCGGAGAACTTGGTGTCAGGACACGCTGTAAGGCCAAGGAGGTCATGCTCCATGTACTCAAATATAAGGCATAAGGTGGATTTAGATTTAGAAATCGCAATCCCCTCTAGCTTTATAACATTTGGATGACAAGTTTACTGAGAATCAAAATTTCACGTGCCATCGAATCTAATTTGTCCAGTTCTTGGATCCCGTACTCGATGAACTGTGCTATATGTACCACTTCCAATCTGACAAGAAAACAAAGAACAACTATCAAGAGATATTCCTTTACAAAAGATAAAACTTATAATTAATTATGCAAAATTATGTGCTGTGAGCCATAAAATGACTCTTAAACCCAAAAGAGAAGAAAAATTACCTAAAAGAACTAGATACATACACCATAAATCATGAAAACCGCATGTGACAATGCTAGATACGTACCATAATTCTTAGAGCTAGATACATACTTGCCTAGCAAGTATACCTCGCATGTGACAAATAAAAAAAAATTAAAGAACTTAAGAGCTCAAAATCATGCTAACCGCGTAGTGCGAGCAAAGGGCTATAAAAAGAACTCAAAATCACGAAAACTGCGTAGTGCGTACGTAGCACGTACTCCATATAAATCATACTCTCCTTCTTCATCGATGACATTAGAGCATAATATATATCCAGAAATGGAAATCAATCCGACCCACCCATTCTCCTATTAGGCCTATATGCATATTTCCTGTTATAGATCGAAACAGAACAGAATAAAATCAAACATAAACAAAATTCATGACGTAAATTGACAAAGCATGTCGAATCTCTCATAAGCATCCAGGGGACGAGGTACCATTCCATAGATGGTTTCACCAGCACAAACCGCGAGCCAAACGGGCCAACCAGCAGCGATGAGTTCTCCGGTCACCGCCTTAGGCACAGGTCTCGTAACACACTTAGGTCGTCCATCCCTAGGCGGCACCCTTACATTAACCAACTCGCTGCTCTCCCAACCACGATGATGAAACCCGTCGCCTGATGACTCTATCGAACTCACCCCTTGTCTCCCAGCGATCACTCCGTCCCTCCTCTCGAATGACTCCACACGGGTTTTGTTTCCAACTAATAGGCCTGAGCAGTTCCTGCTCCTATTCGTCGACTTCTCGACCCGCTTCACTCCTTTCGGATGAATGCATCCCATTCTGATCGAATGAAAGTATGTGAGATCGATGCAGTTCTGTTTTGCTGAAACACAACATGAAAATAAAAATAAAAAATGAGTTCTGTTTGTTAAAAATTTTGTTTTTAAAACCCAATAAACAGAGAGCCAAAATAGTGAATCGATTTTCCTTTTTCTGCGAGATATTAGAGGATTTAATAATTTTGAAATGGTTAGTTTGTATTTTAATTGTCTAAAATTGCCTGTGTGCTACTAAATTAATGTGCATTCTAGAACTGCTTTCCTGATATCTGAACTGGTTCGAAATTTATCAATCGTCCTCGATTTATCGTTCTTTAAAATTGCCTTTTGTGATTTATATTAGTGGGCCGGTTGACCAGTGAAAAAGAATGAGTCTCCTTTCAAATTTTCAAATTTATTACGTTTACATGATTTGATCTTATATTCTTAGTGGAGAAATAGGAAGTAATAGCCTATGTTTGCATACAAGAACAGATCCAACAATTGACATTAATCCCAAAGTTGAACGATTGATATGAGATCATCTTATTTTAATCTTGATCATTGATATTAACGATTTTAATCTCTCGTCAATTTATTTTATTTACATTCTGACAATCATTCATATATATATCTTCTATATATATGTGTGTCACATACCTTTTAGTGAAATTTAATTAATTCATTGTTGATAATTAGGTTGAGAGAAAATAAAAATATTTATAGAATTTTAATATATAATGTTTATGGTTTTATATCGTTGAATCCTCCATCGATGAATGATGTGAGATCAATTTTAAATTATGTTTTGTTGGCGAAAAAAAAGAAAAAAAAAATGAAGACACTATCTGTTATTTTCAAACTTCTGAACCCAATAAACAAGGAGATGATTAGAAAATTGCGTTTTTACATTTTACATAACTTGTTCTAATATTTCAGAAAAAAGAGAGAAAATAATTTATGTGTAAACACAAAAACAAATCCAATAATTGACATTAAAACCAAACTCGAACGATTAATACTAGCTTACCCTAATCTTGATCATTGATTTTAGCGGTTTTAATTTTCCATCATTTCACTTTCGATGACCGTTTATATATCGTCTATATAACCATACATGTGACACATATCTTTTAGACAAATTTAAACAACTCATTGTTTATATTTGTTATAAAATAAAGATAAAATATTTGTAGAATCCCCATCCATTAGGGAATACCATATCATTAAACATATATTGAGATAACCTACCGTTGTGTTTTAAACTTTTTTATGAAATTAGTGAGATATAGAGGTCCAGAGTTAGAAATCGATTTTTCAATTCTATATACACAATGTGTAATTCTTATATACATTTATAATCCATTTGAATTTATTGGATCCAGTTTTGTATAAATCATACATTGAGATAGTATCCCTGATAAAAAAACGAATGCTTATAAAGGAATAATTTTATTGAAAGGAAACAAACACCTTAGGTTTCAGCCTATTTGTTTCTTCCTCTGCTTTTACTTGTTCTTGGAAATTATAAGGAAGAGCTTGATTTTTCATTCAAGAATTCTTCTTCTTTTATAGGAGATCACAACATACGATACAATTCACATCTTCAGCACTATCTCCTAACATCCTTCACCTAACACAACATTTATTCTTGGGTTTTTATAACAAAATAAAACATCTCCTTAATTAGCAATACAAAACATGTTTGCATTAACATACTCCCCCTCAAACTTGTTTTGTCATTCCGAGTTTGATCTTCAATTTCTCGAATAATATGGTCTTCAACGGCTTGGTAACGATGTTCGCAACTTGCTCTCTGTGTTGCAATACACAGGCTTCACTCTTCCTTTCTTCACCTGATCCCTTAAAAAATGAAATCGTGTCTCAATATGCTTGTTTTTTCCATGTGCTATCGGGTTCTTCGCGAGTTCAATTGCTGACTTCTTGTCGATGTACAAGACAGTTTACTCCTTTCGTTCTCGATCCAACTCCATCATTAAATATCTGAGCCATATTGCTTGATAAGCACAACTCGCTACAGCGATGTACTTAGCTTCACATGCTGACAAGGCAACCACTGATTGTTTCTTTGATGATCAAGAAAATGCAGCTGATCCAAAGGATAGGCTGAAGACATAGCCTGAAGTACTCTTTCTCTCATGAAGATCACATCACTATCTGTATAGGCCATCAATCTTGGATCCTATGTCGACATATAGGGAAGTCTCGATGCTCCCCTTGACATATCTCAGAATTCTTTTTGTCGTCTTGAAATGCTCTTGGTTCGACTCCTCCATGTATTACTCATCAGTCCAACAGCATATATGACGTTATTTCTGATGATTGTTAAGTATCGGAGTCTCCCAACAAGACTCTTGAACAGGGTGGAATCTACGGGACTTCCTGATGAATTAGGACGCAGCTTCAGTGTAATCTCAACAGGGGTACAGGCAAGATTGCAGTCGTTCATATTGAACTTCTCGAGTATGTGCTCAGCATACTTCTTTTGGCAAAAAAAGATTTCTTCTTCAGATTGTTTCACATCCACACCAAGAAAGTAGGACATCTCTCCTATATCTATCATCTCGAATTATTCTATCATCGAGTTCTTAAAATCTTCAAACATCTTCGAGTTGTTGTCGGTGAAGATCATATTATCCACATAAAGATATATGATTATAATATCTCCTCCGCGCTTCTTGGCATATAGAGAATGCTCATGGGATTTTTTTGGAACCCATTCTTCTCGAAGTAGGAATCGATCCGCGTATTCTATGCCCTGGACACTTGCTTTAACCCGTATAATGCCTTTTTCAACCTGTACACCTTGTTTTCTTGGCCACTCTTCTCATAATTGGACGATTGTTGTATGTACACCTCTTCTTCCAAGTAGCCATTTAAAAAAATCGATTTCACATCCATCTGGTAAATACTCCATTTGCACTGTGCAGTTAGTGCAACGATCAGTCTAATGGTATCCATCCTTGCTATCGGAGCAAAAACTTCTACATAGTCAGCGCCTTCTTGTTGAACGTATCCCTTTGCGATTAGCCTGATCTTGTACTTCTCCACCTTGCCTTCTTGCTTGGTCTTTATTTTGTACATCCATTTAACTCCAATGGGGTTATGTCCTTTTGGCAGCGTCGTCAATGCCACGTTTCATTCCTTTTGATTGAATCGATCTTCTTGTCAATGGCTTTTCTCCATTTCGATTCTTGTGCAGCTTCATTAAGTGATCGGATCACATTCTGCCATTAAGCAGAATAGCAAGAAATCTTCCGTCGTTTCAATGGGGTCAATCTCGTCATATAAGTCTCCAAGACTTCTCATCTTTCGGGGTACTCTCCCTGAGCTGCCTTCACTTGAGGTGATGATGACGTCGTTGATGACAAAGGCATAGAGATAGTTAGTAACGGAGCTGGGCTGGCTAGCGGACCCTGAGTCGGTTCATCTTGGGTGTCTTTGAGGCTCTCATCTTCTGCATCGAAGAATATTTCTTTCTTCTTCTCCTCATCGCTCCAACGTCAGTAGTCTTCTTCATCGAACTCGACGTCTCTTGAGATAATCAGCTTCTTGCTGATAGGATTGTACAACTTGTATATCTTCGTTCTTCTGTCATATCCAACGAAGATACATTTCTCACCTCGATCATCTAGCTTCTTTCTTCTCTGCTCCAGAACATGTACATATGCAATGTACCTAAACATCTTTAGATGGTGGTTGACGCTTAGCTTCAGACTGCTCCACATCTCCAAAGGTGTCATGAGCTGGACACTCTTGGTCAGACATATGTTGAGAAGATACACAGCATAATCAACAACCTCTGCCCGATAAGTCTTAGGGAAATACTTACATTTCATCATGCTTCTAGGCATGTTGAGGATAATGCGATTCTTCCTCTCTGCAATTCCGTTCTGTTGCAGCGTATAGCCTGTTGTGAGTTGATGGATGATCCTATTTCTCTTGCAGAATTCTTCAAACTCCTTCGAGTTATATTCTCCACCACGATCATATTGGAGCACCTTCAAGTGGTGTTCGCTTTGTTTCTCTGTCATCTCCTTGAATTATTTGAATTTCTCCAAAGCTTCAGATTTCTCTTCAAGACATAGATCCAGCACTTTCTGCTATAATCATCAATAGAAGTCAAGAAATATTTGTTACCTCTCAACGTAATAACCTCAAATGGTCCAACAATGTCGGTATAAACAAACTCCAACAACTGCGTTACTCTCCTTATTTTTCAAACAGAAAAGCTCATCCTATGTTGCTTGCCTTTCATACAGTCTTCGCATAACTGATCTTGATAGTTGATCTTGGACAACCCCTTAACCATGTTCTCCCTCCAGAGAAGATTGAGACCATTGAATGTTAGATGTTCCAATCTCAAGTAGCAGAGCCATGACTCGTTCTTGAATATGATAAACTTGAGATAATTGACAGAAACAGTGGTAATATTTAAGGTGAATAGTCTGTTTTTAGATATTTTGACTCTGATTATTGTTTCACCTTTGTTCATGATGGTGAGAGTGAGATCCTTCATCAAGATTTTGTATCCTCTTTCCAAGAGTTGTCCCAAACTCAGGATATTAGTTTGCAAGGTAGGAATATAATAGACATTAAAGACGCACCACTCGTCACCTGCTTTTGTCTTGATCAGGATGTCACCTTTTTCTTTAACGAGTATCTTTGAATGACCTTTGAAAGTGACTTCACCACCAACTGACTCATCTACCTTTGGGAGATACTCCTTGACACCGCACATGTGATTGCTTACTCCTGAATCAAGAAACCAAGTTTGTTGATTTTTGTTTTCTTGGCCCTTGGACACCTAGAGAATAGTTGAGCCATCCACTTGTTCATCTACTGTAAAGTTACTCTTCTCTGCTACATTCTTCCCATGTTTATTCCTACAGTCATAACTATAGTGACCATATTTGACACAATTGAAGCACTGGATTTGTGATCTATCTCCTTGGTTATATCTACCACGAGCTCAACCTCGTGCTCTTCGGCCTCTTCCTCGAAGATTTGATTGCTCCCGATTAGTCTCATGGTCTTGACCATCATAGATACTTTGGAAAGTTTGTCTTCCATGCCCTCTACTAGGACTTGAGTTGCCTCTAGAGCCTCCTCTTCCTCGCCATCCTCAGCCTCGACCTCATTGTCCATCGCCTCGAGCTTTTAACTGACTTTGGAGAACTTACTCCAATTTATCACCTTGCCTCTGCTTCTGATTCATTCTTTGCATCATGAGCTTGTAAAGAAGCTTGTAACTCGTCGATGGTAATAGTCAAGAGATCCTTTGACTCTTCGATCGCCACAACATTGTAATCGAATTTCGAGGTCAATGATCTCAAGACTTTCTCCATTATTCTCACATCATCAAGCGTCTTGTCGTTCCTTTTCATTTGATTCGTCACCGCTTGAACTCGACTGAAGTAGTCAACGATCGATTGTCCATTTTTCATCTTCAAGTTTTCAAACTCTGCACGCAGAGATTGGAGCCGCATCTTTTTAGCTTTTTCTGCACCTTGATAAGAGTTCCCCATAACCTCCCATACTGCTTTCGAAGATTTCGCATCAGAAATCTTCTCAAAGGCCGACTCACCTATCCCTTGGTAGATTAAGAACAACGCCCTCTTGTCTTTCTTTCGTGACTCCTGTAGCTCAGTTCTCTGAGTCTTTCTTTCTTTCGTGCTTCAGCAGCTTGTGACTCTGGCTCGACATAACCTCCTTCAACGAACTCCCATAGATCTTGGACATCAAGAAATACCTTCATTTATATGATCCAATTATCATAATTGGACTTCGTCAACTTCGAGATTTGAGATTGAATCATGTTCGTCATCTCTTAGATCTCTTAGGAACTTCGGGATCGTGCTACCTCTGATACCACTTTGATAGAAAAAGAATGTTTATGAAGAAACAATCCCGATAAAAGTGTTTTACATCCTTATGCTATGATTTGTAAAAGAAAAGAGAAATAATATTTGCGATATCTATAAACCCTTCACTTAGCAAAACAAAATGATTCCATGCTTGATTGAAAGAATCCCAAAAACATTCACATCAACAAACTATATGAATTGTTTTTTGAACACGAAGACTGCTATTGAGCTCCTCGGACGTGGTTTGGTTGAAGAACGCTGGTTGCTGCTTGTGTCGACTGATGTGCCTGTTGCTTATAGACCGCGGCCATCTTGTTGTAGAGATCCATATTCATCGACTGCAAATAAAGCATCAGCATTTGTTAAGATACACACCAGCATTTGATATTATATAAGATTATGAAAGAAACATATGTATGATCTTTGTTCATGAAATAGGACAATTTCATACTTTTTTGATTTCATGTTGGACTGTGTGTTACTCACTTGAGCTAGAAAAGTGCTGTACGGATCCGTCATGGGAGCTGAACTGCAATTTCCAGCATCTGAACTTGGTTGGGGTCCTCGGGGAACGACCTTAGGAATGACGAAGGTAGGGGATGGAAAGGGGGAAGGGGCAGTGCCAACAGAAGGGTGGAATAGGTGAGCGAGCTGTGGAGGAGACGGGCGAGCAATGTTATTCATATCCGGCATTCCCATTCCCATGCCAAGCCCGACACCTAAGCCCATTCGCGCCAGGAGAGCCATCTGGAGGTGTTGTTGCATCCCCAATGGCATCATCATAGGCATGTTTCCTGCACTCATCATCTGCACTTGTGCTTGAAGTTGCTTCAAGTACTCTATCGCCTCGTCCAGCATTGATGCTTTATCGGTCTGTATATTTAGCAGAAGAAACAAAGAATAACGTTTGCGAAAATAGTTCTGCATTTTGCTTCTTAAATTTGAAATATGCTGGATGAAACTTTTTAACTTGCCTTGTTAGAATTAGGCACCAACTTTTGGAGCGCTTTCATCTTTTGATTGATCCTATCTCTTCGTCTCTGTACAAGAATTCATCGTGATCATTCGTTACAATACAAAGATGCCCTCAGCTTTCTTGCGTTGTCTAACTTCTGACTTATGCATCCATACATATATAGGGCATCTAAACAGGTGTAACAAGACAACAAGACGTAAATGGCTTAAGTTTGTTACCCGCTCGGATTGATTATGAATAGCTGCAGCTCTTCCTCTTCGGCCAGAATGGGAACGACTGGGTTCACTCCTTGTTTCTCGTTCTTCCTCCTGAGTTTCCTGCAACAACAGACACCACTTAGTATATCTAATTAATATCAGCTTGAGCTAATCTGATTACAACATTCATCTTATACCTCTAAATGAGTTACATTCTCATCTAAATCCAAGAGAGGAAGAATGAGAGATACCGATCCACCAATAGCGGAGTCCTCGTCCATGGTTTTGGTCTTTATGCTCTGGGGAGAATCTAAAGACGTCCACGTCCACAACGTTGTATCCGTGCCTCCACCTGGTGCCGCGTTAGCACTAGCACAGGCACTGCGCTCAGCCAAACCATCGTCTCTCATATCGCGCGGTGAATTCGGATCAGCTGGTGACCTAGTACGCTTCTTAGCCAAACTGGCAGAGAAACGTGGTTGAACTGATTTCCCTCCAGTGGATGCGACGACTGAGCCTACATTTTCCATGTCATCCTCTCGTTCCATGATGGTACTAAGATGGTTCTGTTTCTGGTATGTTGCTTGATGAACTATGGACTCTAGGGTGTCAGCGGCCCTCCCCCATGTCGGCTTTGTTGGAGGAGGAAGAATTGCTCCTAGCTCGTGCATCGCTAGGTGCCCGTTCTCCCATGTTAGCTCAGCTGCTACTTCGTAACTTGACGACCTGGACAAAGTTCTTAATCAGATGATAATAACACAAGTCAAAAGGGGAAACCATGACATTCTAGTCAATGAAACAACATACAGAGAAGATTGAAGAAAAACAGAACAAGCGATAAACAGAATCATAATCTGACTCGCTAAACATAGCAAGTGAAAGCGACAGAACCGATTGCAAGCCTGAATCAGCAAACTTAGATAATTCCTGAACTCATTTTTATCCAATAAGGCATCAGCTACGAACCCATCCCATCGACGACCGGCTTACAGACGCAACAAGGATTAAGGGGGCATGGATCTGGTCTCTATATTATCTCTATTTTGAGCATAATTTTTCACTGGAATTTCAGTAGTTCAACATGGAAAATCAAATACAAATCATGACCAAGACAACTGGTTAGTACAGATTAACTGCCTAGGAAAAATAACAACCAACACCAGATGTTTATTCTGACCCATAACTGGCTCGTTAGACTTATAGATTCCGGCAGCAAGACACGGTTCATTCTTTTACTAGGTTCTGACTATGTTATTCCAAACCATCTTGGCCTCCCTCGATCCTAACAAGAACAATCGACTATCGAGCAACGAAAGGATTCGAGAACTCAATCCGTTCAAACCATACAAAAATGACGACAACAACAATAACAACCTACCTATTTCAATCCTGGACAGAGACCCAAAAAAAAAATAAAAAAAAATAGATATATGCAGTTTTATCCCAATTATTAATAATAGAGAGATGTTTCCGAAAACCATACCAAGAACACTCTCAAACCATAATCTAGTAAACACATCATGTCTCTTTCCAATACAAAGCACCCAAAAAAAAAAGCCAGAGAAGAACAAGGAGAATTACATAGGCACAACGGCAGGGAGGCTGTGGTGCTGGTGACTGACATGAGTTGATGATGAAGAAGATGATCTCTTTCCTTCCTCTTCATCTCCTCCATTTGGCACCACACACAGATGACTCATGTTTATGGCTATTATGAATGACGATGAGATCTTCTCTATAGTTTCATTTTTGTACTTTACACAAACATGTGGTAGTCAAGT
Organism: Drosera spatulata; assembly: GCA_035668315.1. Lineage (NCBI taxonomy): Eukaryota > Viridiplantae > Streptophyta > Magnoliopsida > Caryophyllales > Droseraceae > Drosera > Drosera spatulata. Next base: position 23,880 of record JAOVYX010003135.1, read on the forward strand.
ATCAGTTGGAAGGGGGACATACATGGGGGCTTATTATTTAATGACATGATATTTGGCACCTTCCCCTGCTATTTATGGCCACATGCTTCCTCAACATTGACCGCTGGTCGACGCTCGAGCGTTCGACTATCATCTTGATCTTCACGTCCTAATGAGCATAATGATTTTGTTCTATCATCATGGACTTTGCAGGTTAATTCATCGCTCGTTTTGGCTTAGGTAGGTTGACATGTTCAAAAGAAAAAGGGGTAAGCACACCGGGCATCAAAACATTCAGATAGCATCACAATATGTTTACATCCTGATAAAAGCAACGGCCTTTGGGATGTTATACAATAGATCGTTTGCTGTAACGGAGTTGTTTTGGACTTTGCTGGCTAATCCATCGATCGTTTTGGCTGACGTAAGTCCACGCGTTCAGACTAAAAAAGGGATAAGCAAAAGGGAGTGGTCCTCAGATGTCGACACGTTTCGGTGCCAATCATTTTCTATCCAATGGAGTGGATGATACTGATTCTCAGCCTCCTCTTTTCCAGGAAAATTATTGATCTAACCCTTTTGATTGATTAGACTAATCATAGCTAAGTTTTGCTTAATTGTCCAGCAAGCTTAACAACTCAGATAAATACCATTAAGCTGTATTGGTTAGTGTTTGCTACCAACCTAATTATTTTCCGTACAAATTAGAAGTTTATTTATAAGAATTTAAAGATCATGAAGGCAGCCCCACTCCACTTCATTATAGACTTACCCTCCATCCAAGAGGTTGAGAGATCGAATCTTGATGAGTGTTCAACTGATATATGAGAGTTGAGCATGTCAGTTTCGATCCGTTCATCTAATCCTCTTAAGATTATGAAGGGGATGGATGGGATAGTTCATATCAACTAGCCATTTGCATACAAAACTCTCAAAAAGTTAATTTTCTTCATTTATAAAACTTGAACTCTACATCTTATCTGAAAAAAGTTTTTTTCCATTTTGGACTAATTGAAGGTTGATTAAGATATATTATATTCTTATGATATCGACTATTCATGACTTATGCCCAAAATATTATCATTGTTTAATTGAAAAAATCATTTTCTAGTTACAATTCAACTATATGATCCCACCAAGGACTGAAACTTGATGGTGAACAATGATGATCATTGTCTCATAAAGACGGCCCTAAAAGGAGTGAAAGGCCAATTGAAGAAATGGGCCCAGTCTAAATCCGTCAAACAGTGGCCCAGTCACTCTCAGTCTATATATTTTATTCTATTTTTAATTGATAAAAATAATATTTGATTGTTTTAGAATTCATTTTGTTGAACGTCCTGTACGAGACTGCAAATCAGTTGTAAGCACTGTGGGGGCACCTCATGCTCCCTTATAAGGGTTAGATAACACTTTTTTTTATAGCTCGTTTCATAACTTGTATTGAGAGACGGGAAGATCATGTAATCATGTAAACTGTTATCATAAAACGACCAATCGGCGACTAGCCCATATGACCAAATAGGAAAACACCGATGCTTATTATGACTAGCGTATTAGTTTGCTGAAGTATGAACGTCATGCGAAGAAATACGTAAAACCCAAATGTCAATGTGCTTATTTATTTACCAAAAAAACTAACCTGTCATTGACTAAGTTTAACTATAAATAGCTTGACAAAAATCTGACTTGCTGGAAGGTACTGAAATCCAACTTACATAGCCATACTCGGGAATGATCGCGCAATGGCCACCATTGGTGCAAAAATTTTTTTGTCCAAGCAAGTGCGTTGGAATCGCAGTTGGTTCAACGATTCAACCTCCATACATCACATCCAGGTCTCACGCTCGGATGAGACCAAAAACATAGAACTTCTATAACGATCCTGTCAGCGGACTGCTCGCGTTAAGAGTTAAGGAACCTATTTTTCAAGACATGCGTCAAGCATGAATCCCATCCTCGTTAACAGCTAGCCCTGTGACGAAAAACTGTTCAGCTCTCTCGATAAAACTTCCAGGGAACCGAGAATGCAACATCATAGGAGAAGCAGCAGCAGCAGCGACGCTAGTTTCTTTCTGCTTAAGGTTCGCTTCTTCGTTGCTTCTAGTTAGTCTACTCTCCGTCAGGTTTCTAAGCTTTCCAACTCTTCTGTGGTTGCCCAAAGCAGCGGGTTTGAGAAGTGAAGCACGTGAGGCTCTCCCATTGGAACGGCCTCCCTTTGATGATGCTTCAGCCTGAGGTTTTCTTGGTTCAGATATCGACAATGTGCCATCAACAGAGTCGTCTCTTTGCCGAAGGAAAGGAGGAGAAAGGGATCGAATAGCAGGAGAGCTATGGTTTCTGCAGGACTTGACTAATGAGAGGAGCATTTCCGTGCTCAGTTCCTGCTGAACCACAACCTTGTTCTGTTCGCAACCATAGCAGGCAGCAATTATAGCTCCTCCCAGGATTGGCATTAGCTCAGGATCACTGAAAAATACGAATGGTAGATCGCATATCTGCAGTCGTTGCAACTCAAGGTTAGGATTCTTCTAAGACAACAAGATGATCTAAAGGCGATTTATTATGGGGATTGACTTGCCTTGTGGAGAATAGTTGGGCTCTTTCCCCAACGAAGAACGGCCTGGTTCTCACGGTAAAATAAGGAGAAGTGACCAACAAGAAACAAGGATTCAAGCATAAGCAAACCAACCTGAAGCACAATCAAAGAACACCCAGCAAGTGATTTTAGGTCATCAAACGAATTACCGAAGCAGAAAGATTTCATAGGAGAACCAATACAGGAAAGCAAATAGCAGCAAGGATACGAGAAAGCTACCTTATCACCAGCTACTTTCCAGTTGGTAGAGCAATGAGCAAGAAGGAAACTCATAATATGGAAAAACTCCATTTTGAGGTCTGGCCTAGCCTGCAAGCATATTGTATCAGACTATAGTCAAAGTATGAAAAATTGATTAATCCAACATGTTTCCCATCGAAACACATATCAATGCAGACCGTTCACCATTTAGTAATACATGTAATCTGGTGTTCTAAACCGTTCAAAAGTTACATGATTTGTAACCCAGTAGACGTGACATTCAAGATTTTACGACAAGCAAAGTCGATAGGGTATTGAGTACATGGTGTCACATATACTAGCTTAAACCAACGGTCCAAAATGTGAATTGGAATGATAAGCTAGAGTGCCACTGAAGTTAAGACATCAAATATCACTTACTAGCATTTGCTGCATGAAAGAAATGTCCATCAGAGCCATATTGTTCAGAACTTTCAAGACACCACTAGCCACTTCCTCGAAGTTGGTCGGGAGAACATAGGAGGCCTGCCAGATGGATATATTACCCAAGATCAAATAAGTCGAAACTATTTTCTCAATCTGAATAGGTTGAAAAACGGAAACAGCTCAAAATAATGATTTGAATGAAAATGCTCTTGCAAAAATCTAGGCTGAATCAGAATAAACTCCCACTATCATATATAAAACATTAAGGTCCATAAAAATCCATATAGGTCCAAGAGGATGATCATATTAGTAGTAGATAGAAAATTATCATAAAGGAAGCAGGTTCTTTCTACCGTGGTTGATAAGTATAGAGGAAGCAGATTAATATTGAAACAATTAATCAAAAAATAATATTGAAACAATTAATCAAAAAAATAATATTGAAACAAAGTGTTTTGGCTAGGAAATGATTGCTCATAATAAACATAACTACCTAAGATAAAATTGCGGATTATGTCAAAATGGTGGTCATTCATAAAATGCAGATACGATGAAAAGGAAGACAATGTCAGAGCCATCCACACAATTGAATATCATGTCAAGGAGAAAACAATTAAGTATATCTTATAAAAATAACAATCAAGTACCTGTTCAGAGGACGATCTGTTGCTCGCTTGCAGTAATGCGGCTGTTAACAATGACAGCAGACTGACTAAACTAGTTTCAGCAATGGTAGAAAGAAGAAATGTTTGCGGCACTTTCGAGCTAAGTGATCTCTCGTTTTTATCTGCTTCAACAGCCCGTGCAGTCATCTCACATAGACTAGAAGATGTCTGAATGCTCTCAATCAAATGGGGCACGTTTATTTCAATTGGGTTCAGAGTTGGATTCTGTTGAGAAACCACAGCAGAAGGCATGCCACATTCGTCGGTTTGATAAGTGTGTGATTGACCAGGTACTACATCATATTGAGAGCTACCATTTTGAACCGACTCTGAAGATTCAGGCTCCTTCCCCGAATCACAAGAAATGCAATTTACAGAATCAGGATTAGCTTTAGTAGGGGCGTAGGAAGCCTCGTTTTCTTGCAGGGATGACGTAACAGGAAAAGCTTCCCATTCTATGCAAGAGATAGCTCTTGGTCTAGATGTCAAAGCCTCCAGGAGATTTATGCCAAGCACAATAGCCGAAGGAAACGGTGACCCCTCAGCTTGAGGTCTATCATACAACGCAAACAGATCTCGCAGCCGGTGAATGACTTGATAAGAAATCACAAGCTCTAGCAGCCCATCCTGCATTTGTAAGTCTCGTTCATCTGAAGTCTCCTGGCCTATGATCATTGTCACCGTCCAGAGAAAGCCATCTACGACTTCAGACATGGAATCAAAACTCTCTGAGGACGTTTTGCTTGAAGGCAGGTTGGAGCTGACTGGAGAAAATAGTGAGGCTGCAATCTTGATATAGCTTTCAAGTGCTGCTGACAGCATAGGAATAGCAGGGGGCAAGAGATTTTGTGCTAGAAAATAGTTTCTATTTCTTGGCACCGAGAGCACGACTTTCAGAAGTTTTAGAAGGTATATGGTCACTTGGCAAGCTTCCGGCGTAGATATGTGAGACGCAGGCAAGGCTGAAGATATGAAATCAAGCACACCAGCATGGCGGGCAGCCTGTAATTCCAGATCTTTTCCTTCCAAAAACTGATCAGGGAAAAATAATCAACCAGTAAATTAACGTTATGGTACTCGTGAAAGAAATGAATGAGCATACAAACCTTGGTTACCAAGGCAAACAGGCGTGATGACACAAAGAGAAAATAACAAAAAATCATAGTATTAATAAAAGAAAAAAAGGGAAATGCCTTCTTTATCGCCTGATAGAAATTCAGCAGCAAAATAATTTCATCTTAAGATGACTGCAATAACTGGAAGCGACACAAGTTATTGGCATCTGTTTGAACAATACCTTGATCATTTCAGCAGTGATCAAACCTATGCTCGATGCCCCTTCCTTTCTTTGTTGGCGATATCGTTGAAGATCTTGGAGCCACCTGCCAAGTTTTGCCTTCGCAGTAGCCAATGCGGTTTTATACCCAATGCCAGAATTTTCTCCACATGTGGGTTCAGGAAGTCCGTGCTTCAGAGCCATAAGTCTCTGCCTAATTCTTCTGATCCTTCGCTTTACCGATTTCTGTGCTTCAGCATTGTCAGTTGCAAGCCGAGATTCCCCACTGCCCGAGGCGTCTATCAGTTGATTATCTTCGCCATTATTGGTTATCGTTTGTCTGCTTGGACCATCCTTGTTCAGTAATCGACGCTGCAGAGGGGACGCCTGATCTCTAACTGAAGCTCTCTCTCTTATCTGCTCTAGGTACAGCTTCCGCCGCTGTTCACTTTCACGCAGCCTTTCAGCCAATTTCTGAGCAAGCAGTTCGGCTTCTTCTTGTTGTGCTTTAGCTCTCTCTTCCTTTCTCCTAAGTTGTTCCAAGGCTTTCGCCTCCCTTGCTGCACTCGATGCTTTCCGCTCCTCTTCCCGTCTAGCTTGAGCTTCTTCCTTCTTTCGCTGTGTTTCAGCAAGACGCTGCATCTTCTCAGCATCAATTACTTTCTTCCGTTCCAGAACAGCTTCTTCTCTGGCCATGTCTTCTTTCTGTTTAGTTTTCATCACTTGAAGCTTCTCGGCTCTCCTCATCTCTGAATCCTGATGTTTCTGTCGCAGGATAAACTTTTTGCTTTCCTCGTTCAAGGAAGTTATGAAGCGCACCTCATTAACCTTTGTACTTTCGTCACCGGCTCTTTTGATAACTTGAGCTATATGAGCTTCATGCCGAGATTCACTACGTTGATGACGAGCATAGAGACCCTCTTTTAACTTCATACTACGAACAGCCTGCCACTCGTTAACACGGTTTAGTTTCTCGGATGTACGCTGAAGCTTCTGAACTCTCTCATTCTCCAACTCATTTCTAATCCTCATAGCCCTTGCATGCTTTTCTTCTGCCTCTTTTTTCAAATCAATGGCGGTTTTCCTTTTCTTTTCAGGTGACATCAGTTTATCATGCAAGTTCCGTGTTTTATCCGCACTTCTCCTGCCCATGGAAGGTGAGTGCGAGACGCGAGAAAAAGCCCGAAATGGAGAAGCAAGTATCTCCTCCCAATTTCTCCTCTCTTTCCAAGCATCCATGGATTTCCATGATATCGAAGATCTCCTCTCTTTCTCTTTTGATCTATCGTCCATTGCGTTTTTCCTCTTAAGCTGATCAACCAAATTATCGGCATTGTCTTCCTCAACTGAAGATCCAAGCTGCTCCTTCTTGCCTTTACCACCAACAGGAGGAGAACTAATCTTCGTCGGTAGCTTGGGTATATTCAGATCAGAAGAAGATGAACTTTGTGTAAGAAAACGGTTGCTTCTAGACAAACTAGATTTGGTGGACCGACCCGATTCTGTATTCCTCTTCTCTCTGCTCGAACTTACCTTCGACGAATCAGAACCTGTATTCTGCTTTCTTGACTTACTTCCTGAACCTGAAGCACCAGAAGGGCTATGTCTATCTGAGACAGAAAGACTCAAAGGTTTACGACTATGACGCTGAGTCACTGCTGCATTTGCACCACCGGCTGCGTGATTATTCACTCTCTCCTGCTGTATTTTCTTAAAAGCCTCTAATGATGAGGATAATATTTCAGATCTCTGTGGTGAGGTCGTCATTCTACGTACCTGTAATGAAAAGGAAAAAGAAAAAGAAACAACTCATTCTTTCAATTCTCAACAAATTTGTGGCAAGCAAAGTCATTCATACTGAGGAAATCCACAACAGAGATACCGAGATGAGCTTTTGAGAAGGGATTTGAACACCATTTAGTTTACAATAAAAATTAGTAACAATGTGATGCCATCCAGTTTTTATACGAAAAGAATACCGTTTTTTATCTGCAATAATCAAAATAATACTTATCATGCTACAAAATGTTTTGAGACAGTTTTCCCGTGAAATCTTAAAGTCCTTGTTTTATGTATGACGAATTTCGTCTGATGCACTGACTCAAGCTCTTATTGCTATAAGCTCAATATACAGACCTAATCATTTTGAAAAAAGAAGAGCTAGTAGCGCAGAGATTCAACAGCCACTGGTGAAATAACACAACGTGAAATAAAAGGGGGGAAAGCAAACAAATCCGAAAAGAAGGAGAAAAGAAAGATTCAACCTGGAATGAATAATCACAATATGGTACATAAGCAAACTAACCTCCCATGAGAGCGCGTGCGGCCTTCGATGATCAGCCTTCACATTCATTGTTCCATCCATTAATTTGGAAGAGTTCCTCTTCAACTTTTCAAATTCTTCAACTCTAATATTCAACTCTTTGAAATCGAATGCAGCTTCCTCGAGCACAAGAATCGCCTCTTTAATCTGCTCGAAGTCACATTCCAGCTCACATAGAAGGTATAATTCATCAATGGCCCGATTAAGATTCTCAAACAGGAAGCACCAGAGCCGCTCCCTAAACCTTTCTTTGCTTTCACCCTCCTCTCTCTTGGCAAGGGAATTTATTACATGGGCTCTTGAGTCATTATCTGGTATATTCTCATTAGGTAAAGACATGTCGCCTTCAGTCACAGGTTTTGTGTTAAGGTCTGCAGAGGTGCTTTGTAAGATGCCATATTCTTCAGCTCCTTGTGTTTTGCAAGAATCTTCATGAACTTTTGGCACACTGTCGCCTGATACACCTGCCTCCACAACCTGGTCAGCAGGCGCTACGATCAAATGTGAATCAGTTGCTAAGACATCAGATGCCTCCATAGGATCCAAAGTAGATGTGATCTGAGCTCGGAGTTCCGTTCCAGTTACAGCTTCTTCAACAGCAGGTAATGATATATCACAGGATGGACTACTAGCACACAGAGAATCACTATTTATTGGCCTGGTATCTTCGTGGGGCGGATCTGTATGATCTGGAGTATGATCACTAGGATGAACAGTCTCCTCAACTGTCACTGCATCTTCCTTACAACTCAACAATGCTTCGTTTACTTCTCCACAGTTTACCTCAGAGGGGCCACTCACTGGTAATGTAGAACATTCATCTCGTGCCTCACAAACAGTTTCAATCACCTTCACTCCACTCTTCTGAGATTCGGTGCACTTGTAAGGAGGACTATGTGAGGCCAAATCGTTTAGATTCTTGGAAATCCTGCACATTGCTAGGTCATCATCCCCTATTTCACCAAACTTTATTTCAGAAACTGGGTTTTTTAGCTTAGTCAGATCAGCATCATCCTCCAAGTCACCCCACTTGATTTTAGGAGGCATATCAAGCTTGTTCTCAGAGGAATCTCCATTGACCGTGGAAGTTCTACAAGTAGTATCATTTAGAACTAAAGCCGCCACTTCAGGAGTCTTCGGATTTCCCTTATTTTCATTAACCACACATTTGTCGCGAAACACCTTTTCTTCATTTCCCTCGCGCACAGGATGTTGATTGGTAACACCTGCCTGGACCTGAGCAGAAGGGTCTCTTCTAGACAATGAAAGATGGTCTCCATGCTTGCCCTGAAAGCTCCCAGACTTTTCGTTCACATGCCTCCTAGAAGATCCAGGGGCCCAATTCTGAACAGAGAACTTCGAGCTGCTTCTATGTTTCTGACAATGAGAAAGATAAACAAAGGTCCATAATCATGAGCATGAAAATGCATCTCACAAAATACTATGCATGAGCAAAACATCACAAGAGGCTATTCATAAGTAATTTAGTTGGCATTTACCATGACAGGATGGATTGTCAATGTATTGAGGTATATAAACTCAACCCAGTGGAACTTTTCTCAAGAAAATTGACCTCATTAGTACCTATGTCACTTGAATTGTGGGTTAGCACCCGTATCACTACTTAAAACATGAATTGATACAGTGCAACATTACTTTTCGCATAAATCTACTCGACATTTCTGTGTGAATCGAACCTGGGAATGCTATTCTCACTAGACACAACGCGATCGCAGCTAGAGAATCCGGATAACAACCGGCTACGCAACCCCTCCCGATTTCAAGAAACCCTCACAATCCCAACACCCCTACAATTGAACCACTCTTCAACCTCAGAACACAGAGAATTTTGGCATTGGCATTCGGCATAAAGGATCAACATACATGAAAAAAAGAAACACAGAAGGGGGCAAATGGGAATCAACGGGATCAACAAAAAGAACATAATCAAACAAAAAAAAAAGGCACCTTTTTCACTTCAAACCAACCAGAACCATGATCATCACCACCATCTCCACCCTCTCCGCCATTCTCCATTCTACTCAAAACCCACTAACATTCACCTCAAAATGTCACAACCCGCATCACCAAATCCACAAAAAATTCCAAAAACGAAAACCCACTTTACAAACAAATGAGAAATAGATTGCAATCAGATTATTATGGGGAAAATTCCAAAATTTAAAGGGTACCCATTTTTCAACGGAGAGTAGAAAGAATGTGATGAGGGTTTTGAATCATTGATGACATGGGGAGAGCGCAGATTGTGGAGTGTGAATAGTGAGAGGTTTGATTTCGTTTGGTTCATGGTATAGGGTTTGCTCTGTGGGCATTTTTGGAGAAAAATTCAAGTTGAGGTGAAGAAATGGAATTGAAATTGAAAAGGAAAATGGAGAGGGAGTCAAGTAAGATTGAACAAAAAGAAAATGTGTTTGGACCTATTCGGACAAAAAAAATGTGATTATGAGGAAGAAATTAATTGCTAAAAATATGCATTTCTACACTTTCCCTCTGATTTCGTCTCAATGAATTTGCAATATGACTTGTTAGCGTTTTTGCACATTTACTTTGTGATGGAAAGTGAGACGTATTTTAAGGAACATAAGATATATAGTAATAAATGAAAACTTTACAATCGGAATCATGAATGTTTATTTCTAATTTTTATTTTTGAAACGAATAAACGAAAAATGAAATACACATACCCAGAAAAATATTTTTTGTTTTGATTGCTTGTTTTATTTTAATACAATATTCAAAATTTCTAAAATAAAAAATCATTTATTTTGGAAAATCATTTCGATTTTCACCACTAAATTTCTATTTCTCTTATTGATTTTTATTTTCATAATTTTAAAAAGAAAACGTTTTGCTCTTTATATGCTGGAACATTTCTCGTTGTCTTTCATTAAGCTCAAAAAACTGATGATGCAGTAGCAACGAACTGATAGCATAACATTGGAACAACTCTCCTGATAACAATCATTATTGACGCACCAAAAGATTAAAGGATGTTGGCAAATTAGAGTTGAACGCAGACATACAAGCTAGATCCCGCTCTCAGTCGCCAAAGCCTGAACATGGAATGATGGTAATATACAGTAACTTGGACTCCAAGAACAGAATCAGACGAATGAAACCGTATTCACCAGCACGTAGCCACAACAAAACTGCATATGTTCTTCTCTCTCACCCGCAATTCACTGCTCAACGGTTCGCCGAAAAGTTAAGCTGTCCATCAAGTACATAAGGCCTTGAAGGAGCGACAAACATCAGTGACAAAATTCAACCTTTCGACTGAATAGAGAATACATTCTCACAAGGCAGGTAAATGATGAAGGAAGCTAGTAAAAATGCCTTCAATGCCATGCCGACTTATATATAACCATTAGGCCCTGCACTGCTCTTTGCTGATCTCTTCTGCAAGTCTGCATCGTAATGTGCAAATGCCGCTTCTAGAGCCTGAATAGAATACCAACCATGACATTTCATTAGTTATCTCAAATACTTGTGCAAATATGAATCGAAGCACATAGAAGATGTTCATTGATCCGCTCAGCATGTAAAAATTCAAGCACTTTATTGAAATGTTTGATCATAGCAAGTACATCAAGCCTAGAGGAATTCCAACAATGGCCGCTTCAACCGTCATTTTGCAATCAGTCTCATTCCGGCATCGTCTTTCTCACCATTTAATTACAGTTGATCATAAAGATTTTGAAGAAGACCAGCATTGAATAACCATCAACAAACAACCACCTAGATCTTTTTTGTCAACATTCCATTGTGAAGACGATGGGTGATTGACAAAGGATCTATTCTGATTTCGTGTCATGCTAAGGATCAAAGCGAGAATTTGTGTTTAGGGAGAATGCATCTACTGAATCCATTCTCATCTACCATAAGATGAAACGAAGCACCGGCTCACTGTCCGATATGAAACAGGTTTCTTGTTTCTAGTTATCTAGTCAAAGCACTCGCGCATCTCGAGCATGACGATTCAGGCGATAACAGTGACATTCCAAGAGAAATGACATCAGAGAGAACGACGGACCTGGACCATTGGTTGAACAAGGAGGGAAACTTGATGTCTGAGATCTGACCGCACAGATTCCTTTATTTCCTGTAACATGCGGAAGATGAGCCAGCCACCAAAAAAAAAAAAAGACACCTAGGATGAACAAACTTACTAATAGATTGCCTAGTTTAGACAATCAGCACATGGTAAAGTTAGTTTCCAATTCAATGCAGGGAATCCTCTTCATATTGTTTAATGTTTGAGAGGAACATCTCCCCACCGATCCATCTAGTGTGAGAACCGATCATTAACTCAAGATGCTGCCTGATTTCTCATCGATGGGAAGGAAAATTGGGAAAATAAGGATGAAGTCAGAGTTGCTCTTATGATGTTTACCTGTAGCCTCGGATAGATCTTCATCATTTCATCTTTTAGTCTGTTAACCTGAAACCAAATAGAAACATAAGAGGTTTCATTTTACCAATTAAGTTGTACTTTTGGTAGCAAGAAAGTCTCAAGTAATATGCGTCGCTGCAGTGCCCTGCTACAATAATCGTTAGAGGTTGACTAGCTGTGATAATTTTGACTGTTGTATGGATAAAAAGATAAACATGCATTTTTCAACTGCAAGCCTTTTATTTTGCCCTGATGGGTTTTCCAGCTCTCGGACAACAATGAAGCCTATTCTTGCAATCTCAAGACAAAAGTCAACTCAATATGGGGAAAAAAAGTTACATAAGTAGAAGAAGAATGACGGGTCAAAATGACTCAGACAGCATGCCAACACATACCCTTGAATCAGTAAAACAGTACCCATAATATAAATGGTTGTCAGCAAGTGATGAAACAGGGCATTATAATAAGAGAAAACACATAGCACAAGAAGTACCTTGGAAGAAAGATAAGCTGCTGTTATAGGATATGACGACCAAAAGTGTTTCAACAATTCCTGGATGGATGTCCAGTGCTGCAAAACAAAGCAACCATATCCTTTCAAATAAGTGAAATCTTGTCTGACAAGCAGGTTCATTTAAAAAACAACCAACGATGATCTAGTACCAGGAACGATAACTGATAAGAAATGTGTGCTATGCCTATTTTTTAAACAATACACATGATAAGAAACAATTGCTAAAACCATAAACGTTTCCTATAAATAATAGGTGCTTCTTATTTTCAAGATTACTATACACATGATTCACAATAACACTTGCTTCACAGAAAGCACTACACATGATTCTCGCATGTGAACCCACAAAAGTTTTAATAGTAATACCAGAACAGAAAGCACAATACACATGATTCACAGAAACACTCACTAAAATCTAAATATTATACATGTATAATTCAAGCATCATATTTTCGAAATGCGGTATATTTCTGCATTTTATTAACGATGAAGAGAAACAATTCCCTGCATGTAAAACTCATAAAGGCAAATAGTACCGATCGCTCCATATAAGGCAAATAGTGGTCCATTATACCAGAACAGAAAGCAGCACCTGTTGAAGTTATTCAGGGGAGGGAAAAAAATATATGACCCTCCAGACACGTCATCGTCGAATCTTAAACTACCTTTCAATAAGCAAACACAGTCGCATCATAATACAAGCAAGAAGATACCAATCTATCAAACAGAAAAAAACACAGCAAGAGGTTCAGTAGTTATGGCCCTGCAGAAAAACAGATGGTGGAATAAGTCCGTAAATTATGCATGATACTGAAGTTGGAGACTTACATTTAGCAACTCATCCTTTGCAGATTTAGGTAATGTATCCAGGAAGCTTTCACCAGGATTTCTACCAAGATGATATTTAGCACTAGATATATTTTGAGTCAAACCATTCAGTACCTATCTTCAAAAGCATTTAAACAATAAATTCCTTATTTGACTGGAGGAGATCCCTTCAAACTCCTGAACCAATATAGGGGATACGATATATTTTTATACCGTGAACGCAAGCTCATGTCTGATCAGAGGATCATCGAAACCCTCAACTTTAATAATGGAAATGGACTTCCTCATAGAGTTATAAGCTTCACGCGTTCTCATCTGGAATTTCATGGATTTCATTCCACTTGTATCTCCAAGAGTCTTCAGAGCATTTGCTTGCTGGGAATAAAAGTAATCTCGAGGATCCTGAGAGATATATAGTTAAGGATCCATCAGCCATCAGATATTGATTGAATGGCACATTATCCACTTTCATAACAAAAAAATACACCTTGATAGAGAGTGGAGCCAGTGGAGGTTCATGAGGTGCCTGAAGATCCTCAATCTCAGTCATTCTAGAAACCCTTTCCACTTGTGCCTGGCTAGAATTTCTGCCATCAGCTTTATCAGCTGATTCAACCGCAGAATAACAAATTGTCAGGACATATCCTCGAATTTTCTCAATAATGCAAACATTAAATTAGCATTTTATGATTCAACAAAATGAGTGTTTTTTTTTTCTTTTTATCAGCTCAGTTATTGCCCATTGGGCCTCTTTCCACATGTCTGCTTCCGATTTCGCCCATTTGGCAAAAGATTAACACAATTGCTTAGAAATAATAATTATTGACACGAATATGATTAGTATATAGAGACCAGTTGGATTAACTACAATACCAGAGTTTCCACAGAAAGAATAAAACAAACTATTGCAGAAGATGGAATATGGCAAAAGGTTACTTACTTTTCTTTGACCTAGCAAGAGCTTCGGCCATATAGCGTGTGTCTTCAAGCTCCGTATCTGCCATTCAGTCAATGAGCTGTCAGTTGCTTTTCTCAATTTTCTTCTTATTTATGCATAATAATTTGGTACCATGCCAATCCTACTTAATTGGGAAGATTTCGTTCTTCTTTCTTCTTTAAGGAACAATCCTTACTTAATTGTTCATTTCCATTGAAAAATAAATTAAAAAGAACATAAACAGGACCCCAAATGTCCCTAGAGACATCAAGAGCCTGAGGAGCTAGTACTCGCTTCTAGCTCCTATGCAGGGGGGATTTCGGAGCACTGCACTCATCTAAGCACAGAAAAGAACATTTAAAAAACGTTTACCTCTTCTATGAGGCCAGCAGTCAAGACTTGCATTTCAAAAATATATCTTGATTAGCAGAAGGAAAGTAATGACGGAGAAATAATTTGATAGAGAAATAATTTGGAAGTATCAGACACATAGGAAACTCATTCATTTCTTTAATTCATTCTTGATCAAAATGTCACTTATATTTGGTTATGTTGTGGAAGAAAAGACTTGGAGACGACTTTTGACACAACTTTCCTCACAAAAGGAAGTTCTGATTACACAAACAATTTCTTTATCGCCAAGGATACATCATGGCTATCAGAAAATAGTTTAGTAATAAAGTAACAGACCAGTAAAATCAGTGACTGCTTAGGGTGCTCAAGGAGGTCATAAATGCAATCCGTATAGAAGCAGACATGCAAAAAGAATTCAATGAAAAGCTCTTACTCTTTGTTGGTCATGCATAGATCACTTAAGGTCTACTAGTCGATGAACACAATGAGCAACTAGAAGTTTAAACAAGACCAACCTAATGTTCGGCCTTCAAGTACAACTGCAGCATGCCGGTTCAGATCCAGCAAAAGGTTTCTCTTGTACTGGCTATACTGTGAGTCAGGGACTTCCTTGTCTTCATCACGAGGAATTCCATGGCCCTTCATAAGAAACAACCACAAGCAATGAGAAGCTAATTCTGATAAAAAGGAATAATCAAACCCACAATGGAGGTAAATTTGACAACGATGCCTCAATCAAGCATATACTTCTAGAAAACCAGCTGCATAATAGGTAAGGCATAGAGATCCTAAGGCTACTCAAAGGACTGATGTGACAAGAGGGGCTCCACTGGGATTTCAAACCCCATAAGAGATTGATATCAGACGATTCAAAAAATAAAGGAAACTTTTTCAAGAAAAACACGGATAAAAAGTACAGATACAAAGATGACTTGGTCAGAAACCCGTATCAAGAGAATCCTAGTCATGCAATAAGATAAGATTATCAGGAAAACTTGCCACTTCTAGTCCTGCTATCAGCATGAGCATTTAGCGAAATGTGCAGATTTCACCAAGCATAAAAGAAACCGCATGAGAGGGTCTACATATTGTGACTATATACCGGAAGATGT
>JAOVYX010003136.1:0-11201 GCA_035668315.1 Drosera spatulata
GCTTTGCTAGTGCGGACTGACCATATCCAACTTGGAATCTTCAATTCATTTGATTTTTGTAGTTGGAATCACAGTATAACGGGCAAAAGGCAACTGCGACTTCATCCTACCTGCGTTTTCGTTTTGGAATTATCCGGGATGATTTTTTTTATTATATTTTAAAAATTGATCCATTTTGATAATTAACTTATTTATGATCCTATTTTGATAATTTTATTTATAAAAAAATCTAAAAATATAAATGTCCCTAAGGCGGTTCAACCCATTTTGTTTATAAACGACCAAGATAACTGGTTGTTAAGGGATTAAATTCTCGTTACCCATACGATACTGAAACTACTCACTCTTTCGTTTGAGCTCACTCTTACTCGTCACCCAAAGATAATGTTTGAGAACGCAAGAGAGTTTGGACTTGAAAACAAGATTCTATTAAGAACACTTGAGGGTTTATAAAACTTTGAGTTTACAAGAATGTGGGATATGGGATGTCTTGAGATGGTTTGACAAATGAGTCTTGCATCCCTTTATATAGGATCTAGATTTTGTGGTTTAAACTCTTCCATACTCTTCTCCTCCTAAGTATTTACAAGAGTCTTCTAGAATGACTCATAACTAGAGAACTTTAGAGTTATCTAGAGAAATATAGAGTATTCTAATCAACTCTAAAAAAATATAAAATTATCTAAAAAAATATGAAAAATTCTAGATAATTTTTCAAAAAAAAACTCCTTAAATTAATTCGTCCGTCACATGATTCAACCCAAGAAGTGGACGAGGCGGCTTTTTACTCCGGTTCCTTGGTCTGATCATGCAGAACAAGTTCAACACCAGTAAGAACCAGCAGATTTTCCACGACCAAGGTGAATCAGTACCAGGTAAAAACCAGTCAAACGTGAAAGGATTGCTGCAGAGGGAACAGTCAAACTGGGGCTTGACTTTAATGGCCTCCAGTTCAATCTACTGTGCCTGCAGCAACTAACTGAAGTCTAATAAACAACCAATTATATTTAATAAGTATAATAATCTACATCTTTGAAACCATCATGCAAAAAATAAACTCCGTTTAGGAACAGATGATACCCATCAAATATTTAGATTATTTAGAAAATCTCCAAAATGAAAATATGGTTTTGGGCCGCTCGTTTGAATAATGAATCACAGTGCATTTTGATTAGCTATCTGCCAATCTGGTGGTAACTATGTGCATTGCATAGAGACACATAGCAACCACACAAAATTCGTAGAGACGATCAAATTCGACATAGAAAGAACAATGCCTATTAAGTATCAACACAACAAGATGCTAAAGCCCAGCACCTTGGTACTACTCAATTTCATGGCAAAGGTAACCATAGCATGATGTTGCAAAAGTTCAACTACTTATTTTGGATAAAGCACTTGCATTAAAGGGAGCAAGCAATGGTGTCTGCTTAATTGGAATGCCATCAACCTTGGAGCAAGAAGATGCCATGATATGGGAATTTGTTGTCCGTTACTACTCAAGATAGAAGGAAGCCACTGTCTATAATTCGCTCATTAGGATTTCCTAATCCGTTTCTTCCTTTATTTTCAGAAGCATCCCTGGTTGGAGATCCTTAAAAAGGTCCATCTGGGCTATACTTATGATTCAAGCATCTATCTAAGAATTCAGACCTCAGTTCCACCATTCATTCTGGCAATTGCTTTTCTCTGTGATATAACGATCATAAATCGAATGATGAGACTGGAGTGATTATAATCTTATACGGCCCTCGCATGCTCCTTTTAGTCCAACTGGCGACCTTTTGCCACGTAAAATAGCCAGCAATCCACTATCCTATTATACAACATTGATTGATCACATACATGCCCAGAGGACCATCATTTTGAATATATACCTTAGGTGTAGGAATCTATTGCTCTAATGAATTTCCCTGTGCTAACAATTGTCGACCCCTCTTCATTCCCCATACCACTCAAGTCTCAGTTCAGATAAACCTCAAAATATCACACTCCGTCGCCTGCATACTTCTTCACGACTATACTCTTCGACAATTCGCTAGACCATAATGAAGTGACGAGCTCAAGACGGACCCCTAACGCCCTCGGGACTAATCGAAAAGCTTACTTATATACACTTAAATCATAGGCATTGCACCAAACCCAATGATTTCAAACTACAAAATCGAATCGAACAAAATAAACGGAGCAATATATGCCAAACCATATATAAGAACTAAAATCTAGATCAGAACTCCATGGGAGGAGCTCGAAGAGAGAAGACGAAGGTTGTTGTAGAGAGAGAATCGAGAGAGAAAACAAGAGAGGAAATGAAACGGTGTATTTCGTACCAGTCCAGACTGTCATACATGTGCTATTTATATGAACTACTATTGTACTAAGACTTATTTGTGTAATGTAAGTCTACATTAAGTACAATTATCCATATGGCTACACAAGTATCATGCTGTATCGTAGGTGCCTTCACCCCTCCCTCAAGCTTGGGAGCAGTTTGAACCATACCATGCTTGGAAATAATAGCAGCATGCTGTTTCGAGGGCAATATCTTCGTGAGAACATCAGCCAACTGAAACTCAGATGGAACATATGTCAAATCAAGGAGACCCTCAAGCACCTTATCACGAGTGAAGAAACAATCAACCTCGAGCATTCGTGAAAAACGGGATTACGAGCAATATGGAGAGCGGATTGATTATCACAATGCAAAAGAACAGGGCGTAGCTGGGAGGCACCGAGTTCAGAAAGCAACTTCACAAGCCAAGTGACCTCAGACGCAGCATTAGCCATAGCCCTGTACTCGGCTTCCGCAGAAGATCTAGATACAATAGACTGCTTCTTCGACTTCCAGCTAATAGGTGAAGAACTACATATCCTGTGACGGATCTCCTGGTCATAGGACAAGCAGCCCAGTCAGAATCGCAATAAGCTTGAAGTTTTAACTCATCAGATGCACATAACAATATGCCCTGACCAGACGTCCGAGCAATATACTTCAAGAGATGAAGAACAGCCTACATATGCAACTCAGTTGGAGATTGCATGAACTGACTTAATGATTGCACAGCAAAGCATATGTCAGGTCGTGTTTGTGTGAGAAAATTCAATTTCCCCAAAAGAACACGATAAGAAGACGGGTCCTCCAAATAAGGGCTGGAATCAACTGTCAACTTGCAATTGACAGGTAAAGGAGAAAGAGCAAGGGGTTTATCTGGGAGAGAAACACCCTGCAACAGCTCAGAAGTAAACTTCTTCTGGGTTAAGATGAACCGCCGAGAAGAAGAATGAACTTCCAATCCCAGAAAATAATGGATGTGTCCCAGGTCCTTGATACTGAAGACCTCATGGAGATAAGCCTTAAAAGACTTAAAAACATCCAAATTCGATCCTGTGATGAGAATATCATCGACATACACGGCTATGACAGTGAATGCAGCAGGGGAAGAGTGAGCGAACAAGGGAGTAATCACTTTTACATTGAACACAACCTTGTTGGATCAATGCATTGGACAGCTTCGCAAACCACTGTTGAGAAGCTTGTTTCAAGCCATAGAGAGACTTTTGAAGTCTACAGACTTTATGCTCAGGATTAGGGACACCAGGTGGAACTTTCATGTAGACTTCCTCGTGTAAATCCCCATGAAGGAAGGCATTATTGACATCGAGTTGATGCACATGCCACTTCCTCTGTGCAGCAAGAGCAAGAATGGCACGAATAGTAGCCATTTTAACCACTGGAGAGAAGGTCTCAGTATAGTCTATCCCCTCTCTGAGTATAGCCAATGGCAACAAGCCGCGCTTTGAAGCGTTCAAGAGTCCCATCTGATCTGAGCTTGACCTAAAAAACCCACTTGGAGCCGATTGGCTTCTTGCCAAAAGGGAGATCAACAAGATCCCAAGTATGGTTAGAGACCAAGGCCTGAAGCTCATGATCCATAGCATCAACCCACCTAGAGTCTTGAGAAGCCTCTTTGAAAGAGGAAGGCTCATAATACTGAGATATCTGCTCGATATGGGACTTTGCAGAAGCAGCCAAGGACTCAAAATGAACAATGTTGCACCAGTGAACATGATGAGCCTGAGAATCTGGAGCGGGAAGAGGCTGAGATGGGTTCAAAGGACATTCATAATCCTTGAGATAAGCAGGCGGTCTAGACACTCGAGTAGAATGCCTAAGAGCAGTAGGAGGAGGAGGAGGAGGAGGAGGAGGAGAAATGTGAGGAGAAGCAGATGAGGAATGGCTATTTGGAATGGCAGTATTATTGAAAGAACTGGATGAATCAAGGGAGAATATGGCATCAGAAATAAGAGTAGGAAGTGGAACATTGGAGTTATCAGTGGGAAGCAGTTTGAATGGGAAGATAGTCTCATGAAATTGAACATCCCTTGATTCAAAGACACGAAAATCGGAAAGACTCAGTAGCTTATAAGCCTTTCGGTTATAGGAGTAACCAATGAAAACACATGCCAAAGAACGAGGCATAAATTTTGTTCTATGTGGCTTAGCGGTTGAGGCATAAGAAAGACAGCCAAAAGCTTTGAAATGTGTGTATGAAGGAGCTTGGTGAAACAGGATTTCATAAGGGGTTTTATGATGAAGAACAGAGGAGGGCATCCTGTTAATCAAATGAGTAGAAGTAAGGACACATTCTCCCCAGAATCTGAGAGGGATATGAGAATGAAAGAAAAGAGCTCTGGCAACCTCAAGGATATGTCTATGCTTACGTTCCACAGCACCATTCTGTTGTGGAGTATAGGGACATGACTGCTGATGTAAAACTCCCTTCATAGCATAGGATTCAAGAGCCGTACAATCAGAAAATTCAAGTGCATTATCTGTCATTATTTTAACAGAAGCGCTGAAGTGAGTTTCAACAAAGGAGACAAAAGCCTTGAGAATAGGGAGAGCATTGCTCTTATGGGACATCAAATGCACCCAAGAAGCTCTTCAAAAATCATCCGCTACAGTTAAGAAATAACGATATCCTTGAGGAGTAGGATGAGTAAAAGGTCCCCATGTGTCAACATGTAAAAGCTCAAAGCATTTTGTGGTATGAATAGAACTGGATGGAAAGGAATTTCTGTGTTGTTTAGCAAGAGGACATACAGGACATGTGGACTTGGAGGACTCAGAAAAGATATGCTGAAGGGAAGGAATATGCCTCATTTCACCAAAAGGCAAGTGTCCAAGTCTATAATGCCACAAATTCGCAAAGCAGGACAAAGTAAAAGCATTCAGACAAGAAGGGAAAAAGGAATCACCAGTATCAAGACCCCTCACATATAAGCCTCCGAACTGTTTACCAAGAACCAAAGGCGTCCTCATTAAAGGGCCCTAAAGAACACACTGAGAATAGTCAAAAAGCAGTTGTCCAGATGTCTGCTTAGAAAGTTTACTTGCAGAGAGCAGATTAAACTGAAAATCTGGTACTAATAACACATCAGATAGTGTTATATCAGGGGTGAGTGCAACAGTCCCAATATGAGTCACCACAGCTTTGTGACCATTGAGCATAGTGATAAATCGAGGTGACTTCAACAGAACTGAAGTCTGGAACATGTTCATATGAGGAGTCATATGATCACTCGCCCCACTGTCAATAATCTACCCAGCAAGATCATGAGAGGACAACAAACAAGTACTCATACCTGCTAGCACAGAAGTATGAGACATAGTACTAGCATCCTGTGTATTCAGCTTACTCAGAAGAGCAACTAATTGATCATATTGCCCAGGACTGAGAGATTGCACACTGAGATCAGAGGAAGACTTATCACAAGGCTGCATATTAGGATCAATATTCTGAGAAGGAAACGAATCACCACTGCTCTGCACATTCCCAGTAAATTTCTTCCCCTTGTAAAGCTTATGACCAGGAGGATAACCGTGCAATTTATAGCATCTATCAGCTGTGTGTCCCGTCATCTTACAATATGTACAAGACAAAGAAGGCCTCGTGTCACCATTACTGGAGTTCTGTGGTCTTTTATATTGTCCCTGAAAAGACTTAGATTCAGTTACAGGTCCATATGAACCAGATTTCGGAGCAGAGAGCAAAGCCGCAGAGTCAGTCTGAACAAGAGGGGCATTTGACACATCTCGCTGCTTTTCCTCTTGCAGCACGAGCTGATATGCTTGGGATACATTAGGCAAGGGATTCATCATTAAGATATTCCCTCTCACAACACGAAAGTGTCATTATGTCCCATTAAGAATTGCATCAGATGTTGGTTCTGCAGTAAGTCAGCAAAGGCCTTACTAGATCCACAAGTGCACACAGGAAGAAGAGTCAAATTACCATACTCATCCCACAGCTTCTTGAGTTTGGTGAAATATGAAGAGACTGACATACCCCCTTGGGAAATCTGACATAGTTCACGTTGGATCTGAAATACCTTTGCACCATTGGATTGACCATATCTCTGAGCAAGCTCTGTCCACATCTCAGCAGCAGTAGAACAGTAGATGATACTCTCAGCAATCTCAATAACAACCGAATGAAGAATCCATGACATCACCATATTATTACAACGCTCCCATTGGTTGTTCGAAGAAGAAGCAGAATCAGGTTTCTTACAGGTTCCACGAACAAAACCAAGCTTATTCTTTGCAATCAATGGAACTTCAACTGATCGTTTCCAATGTCCATAGTTTTCACCATCAAGGATCTTGTGCAAAAGCGAACAATTCGGATGATCCGAATGATGAAGAAAAAGCTCGTCGTTAGGATCAATTGAGCCATCACCACTCAAAACCCTAATTGTCTCGGACACAGTCTCCGATTGAGAATCCGCCATCGATGAACTCAAAAAAGAAAGGGGAATTCGACCTAGAACAGGATGCCTCCTCAAAAACGATGAGGAATACGATCTAGAAGCTCTGATACCATGTCAAACCATGTATAAGAACTGAAATCTAGGTCAGAACTCCATGGGAGGAGCTCGAAGAGAGAAGTCGCAGGATGTCGTAGAGAGAAAACAATAGAGGAAATGACAGCGGTGTATTTCGTATCAAGAGAAAACAAGACATTCATACATGTGTTATTTATATGAATTATTATTTATTATATTAAGAATTATTTATGTAATGTAAAATCTATGTTAAGTACAATTATCCATATAGCTACACAAGCATCATACAAGTATCATACTGTACCGCAGGTGCCTTCAATATAAATCCAGATGAATGAACGAAACACGAGATCAACAATCACAACAGTCCTCGGCGGATACCGCGATTTGATGCATTAAATCACAGACGAAACCAGAAACTTCACACGAATTTGAGAAGCGCGACTCACCAGTACCGTCGACCACAGCGGGTGACGGATTCATTGACGGCGACGGGGGAGGTGGTTGTCGAGTGTCTGTCGCCGGAGTTCGATTGCCGGGTTTCGGGTCCCGCGGTGGTGCTTCGGTGGTGCTCAGATCTATTAAGAAAATGGGTCGGGCCGAGGGGAAGTGCGTTTTAGTTGGGCTTGATGTAATGTGGGAATTGGCCCAGCCCGGATTCTGTGGAAGCTCATTTGATCGTTTCTGGAAGACAGAGAAACTCAAGTGGAACTTGCAGCACATTGCCCTTACACTAGCGCGCATGTTCTGTTGTTCTCGTCACACAAGTAACATTTTACTTCATCTTTTACGGTTTAAAGGAACGTACTAAATCAACTGACCATAAATATCGGTTTTCATGCAGAAAGAAAACTGAAAAACCAATGGGACGTGACATGACTGTGCAGGAACGAAAACAATCTGAATGGAGGAAATCATCAATAAAGTAATCAGATCGTTTCGTATCATGGGATGTGACATGACTATTCAGAAACGAAAATAATCAAAACAGGACGAATGGGAAATCATCAACAAGAAATAGAATGAATAAGAAATCATCAACAAGAAACGAGATTGTTTCGTATCATGCGCATTATCTATTTGTTTTTCAAAATTTGAGAAAAACATGTACAAACTTATTCCTCAGTTTTGTTCTCTATGACCCAAAACTTCATTTGGATTGACCAGTTCAATAGTACATCATCCAATCTCATCTCATGCGCACCACAGTCGATTCCATAAAAATAAAACTTTTTTTGTTATAGGAATGATCAAAACGTGAAGTTAGATCCTATAGCCAATTCTTCATTTTCCCCCAGAACACACCCAGCCTCTCTTCGTTGCCGTCGACGCCAAGTTTGAACCAGCCTCTACGCGCATAGCGTCCCCATTTCCCCCCATTCAACAAACACGATCATCAACATCATTCATCAGATCACGTTTCATCGAATCAAATCCTCCTCAAACCAATTACCCAAATCTCTCCCTTTCTCTCCCCCGTTGACCGGCGGCATTGGCTTTTCTCCGATGTTGACCGGCGAGAGAACCGTGGTGGTCCTCTTCCTCGCCCGCATTCTCTTCTCCACGCCGCCGACTCTCCTCCTCGAAGCGATCTCGCTGGTCGTCCTCGCTTTCTCCGCCCTAGCGGTCGAGATCGCCGCCGAGGGAAACTCCGGCGCCGTGGCCGCTCTCAAAACGAGGTGCGATTTCCTTCGAATTTCGATATATGATGATCTGATTGGGAGATTTTAGGTTGTTTCGAATTGCTGATGATATGGTATTGTGTTTATTGTTTGGGGGATTAGTAGGCCGGGTGCGTCGTCAGGGATATTATTAGGGGCTGTGACGCTGCCGGCGGTGATGTTGTCGAAGCTGATACAGTTGTCTAGGGTGGCGGTGATCGGAGGAGTTGAACTCGAAGGTGAATACTCTGTCTATACTCTTTGATCGGATGATTTCAATATGGTGTTTAGTTGAAGAGTAATTGCGTGTGTGCAAACTCAGGATAATGTAATTGGCTCTGAAGTTATATGACGGCGAATTTGTGTTTTCGGAATTATACATGTGGTGCATTTGACATGGTCGCTTAAACTTGAGTGAAGATGGAGAGGATTGAAAGGTGGTGTGGCAATAGTACCTGCTTAGGAAACTAAATCATAACGGAAGAGAATTGAGGAAATGTAATTATTACAACGTTTGACAGGAGAATATGTCCGAACTACTGACGACTTTATGAAGTTCCTGATTCATGTTTATTTAGAGTTAGCTGAAGTTTTCTGATGTTTATCTGGTAGTCGAAGTCCTTTTTTGGTGGGCAATGGTCATCAATGGACTTATATTTCCCATTGATAAATAATGAATGAGAGCCAATCAGAGTTTGGATACAGGCGTTCCGATGCTAACTTTGTTTGGTATTCAGTAACTCATGAGAAGGCTGGAAGTACCTTGGCAGAGAGTTTCTGGTGTGAGACCACGGGTGTGAGTCTGTGAGAAACACTGAGAAGCTGCTTACTTTACTGTAGTAGTTTTGTTATCAAGCTTCATATTTGTAGCAATCTTTTCACAACAGGAATATGTGCTCGGAGACTTCTGAATCAAGAGGCTCATAGATTCGACCTATTCTATATATTAAATTATTTTGAGGACATTTAAATATCAGCATGAAATGGACATTTTCTTAAATAAGTAGCTGAAAAAATTCATTTCATGCATAATCGTCATTGTAAGCCCTCACAAATAGGCGCAACATATGTCTGCCTGTGTCTATACCTCACAAGATAAAGTGATCGAAAAATTCACTGACACCGAATTACAAAGCAAATGGGATTTCAATTAGTGGGAGAGGAAAATGTTGCTCTAGTGACAGTGGTGACACACAATGATCATTTAAGGTCAAGGTATACACTTAGTGGTGCTTTCTGATAGGCTGTGTTTGGTTGAACACCTGTACGGTAATTCAAATTCTACAAGAAATATGGGTACCCGTACAACATACAATAATTGGTATTTGTGCTGAATGCATTGTTAATGTCCCTCAGAAATATTAGTAAAAAAAAGTCCTCCTGTTATATCAGAGTAACTATTGTGCTCTAGGGGTGATTTCTTATTGTTCGACTTTAAGCCTGAATCTGGTCTTTGTGCTCAGGATTTGAACATGCAAGGGTTCTATGCTGGAGTTCTTCTGTTTGCTGCTTTGTGGTGCTTGCCTTTATCTTCCAATCCATTCGGTTTCACAGCAACAAGTTCTTTTCTTTGTCAAGATGTTTTTGGATTTTCAACTCTTTCATCGGTATACTGTTTGGTGCCATGGTATACCTAAATCATGCAGCATCAAGCTTTGGTAAGTTTAGTATCACGCATGCCTTCTATGATTCTCTATCTTGGATGTCTCACCTACAATTATGTGAGTTTCATTCATGCACATGTGAGGTATAGCATTACGAAAAATACCCTTATTCTGATGCAGAGGACTCGAAATGGCCGCTGAAAGTTACATGGCTGCTGAGTCATGGAGTAGCAACAGTCAACCTATTTCATCACATTCTTCACACATTTCCATCATGTGCTTCCATAGGTATGTATCTCTTTACTTTGTTATAAACTTGATGTTTGAGCCCAGGATATCGTGTAAGTTGGCTTCCTGTGTTCCGTAGTAACCTTCAAATTGAATGGACACTTCGGCATCTTCTCTGGTCCCTGGTTTAGTTGAGCTCTCAACATGATTCTCTGTAAAATATGATTCTCTGCAATCTACATACACATTTTTCTGGACTGCACAAGTAGTCAGGTGAAAGAGTTATGTCGTCAGAGCTTGCCTCTTGGGCGAGACAAGCCTTTTATGTCGGTTTCCATCTGTGAATGAGGATTGGGTTGTCAATTATGCATCTCAGTGTCTTTGAAACACTGAACTGGGGTTTATCTGTATGCAGGAGATCTTTTCTTGTCACCCCCTTCTCGAACTTAACGTAGGAACGAGCTACATTGCCTTGTTTTTTCCTAGGATATTTATGTTCTTCAATTGATTTAGAACCTTGTTTTGTTCTTTCTGGGGTAGAGGCCACCTACAAAATGTGGAACATGCAGAATTGATTCATTTGTTTTGTTGCATATAGTGGTCACCACCTTTTTTTTGTCATATTCTGGAAAATCCCATTTTTATACATGGACTATGGATTGTAATTTACTGGTGAAGTTATCGTTTAGATGCTAGACTGAAGATATAAGGAAAATTGACTACAACAACAACAAATCAAATTTTTATCCCATCAAGTGGGGTCGGGTACATGAATAAGACGACGTCATTCTAATCTGTCATGTACATCATCTTCTGTAAGATTATGATAGGCCATATCATACTTCAAGGTTTCTCTCAT
>JAOVYX010003137.1:0-11200 GCA_035668315.1 Drosera spatulata
CAAAAACTTGAAAAAATAACAAAAGATACACACTAAATTAAAATTCCAAAAACATACAAACCATCTATATCATTTAAATCCCAATTCCATTCTCATCTCCATCCCAACTCCTATCATCACCCAACCACCGTCGAAATCAAGCCACATCGTCGAAATCTTCGCGGAAATCTGACCACGTCGCCTGAAGATGGAACAGAGCTCCTGTAATACCCGAGAATTTTGAAAATTTAGAAACAAATATATAACGTTATAATTTTAAAATAAATCGTGCTTAAAAGTTATATATTTAAATTTAAGAAAATATTTGATTATTAAATCAAATATGACGATGGAATATTTTGTGATGATAAGTTGAACGCACCAATAAATAGTACGAACGAATAATGTTATAACGTTATAAACGTTGCGCGTAAGGACTATCGATTTAATTCCATAAACAATGGATTATGACTTGGGAGGTCATACATTCGTATATGGGATAAATGTATCGAGGTAAATAAATTATTGATGAATTAATATTGTGAAATTTGGATAAATAACAGACTGAACGAGACGCATCGTGGGACGAAACTGAGTATTTTTACCCACCTCCACCCTCCTGCTTTCTCCCTCACCTTTCTCCCCACTTCAACCACCATCATCCCATTGTTTGCCACCATTCTCACCATCACTCACTCACGCCTTCACCCTCTCTGCTATCATTTCCAGCCACCAACGTCGCCACCATCACCATCAACGCGATCATCATCATCGACTTCATAACTTCATCACCATTTTATCACCGTCACCATCGTTTTCATTATCATCACGGCGCCACAAGAGGTGGGACAACAGCGGCAACCGGAGAGAAGGGTCAACATCGGCAGTACGACCAGAGAGAAACAACAGATTCCTCTATGTGATCGTGTGCATCGAGGATCATCGTTAATCGAGATAATCTCACTCGTTCGAGACGTCTCTTTTATTCTTTCACACGACTCAAACATGCTCGTGTGTGTTTGGAACATGTTTATATTGTGAATGATGTGTATGCAATGGTTTGTATGCGTTTTGATGATGATTGAAGGATCCGTGAGCGTCGGACGTGAGTTTGCTGCAGGTTCGGGGCTGCAGATGCGTCGCGCCCGCAACCATCTTGGGTCGCGACCGCGCCGGAAGAAAAATAGGCATTTTGGCATCAGAATATGGTCGCGCCCGCAACGGGGGAGTGTCGCGTCCGCATATGGGTCGCGCCCACGACGGCCTTTTGGCCAAGAAAATGGCATTTTTGTGTTTCTAACCTTAAATTTAAATGCGTATTTGATATATATAACCCATACGCATGGAAAATATAACGTCAAACGTACATATACGATCACGTTTGACATGTGCTGGGATATTTGGGGTCGAAATGAACTAGAATACACCCTTATAATGTATATAACCTCACGGGAAATAAATGAAAGCGACCGCTAAATGATTAATAAAAAGAGAACGAGGGATGTGGAGCTTAGTTACACTATCCATGTGAACTAATGAAAGGCAAACGAATAAGAAATATCGCCTCCTTGAACTGTTAAGGACGGCATTGACATCCCTTGTGGATCCGTTGGGTCATTGGTCGTTTTTCTGGAATTATTGAGAAGGTCGAACATGGTGTCCCTTTTTCGATCCATTGCGATCATCTGTTTCTTTGAATAGCCTTGGTTGCTTGAGTTTGAGTCATTGCACTCTTGTATTATCCTCTGAGTCATCGTCACGGGTGAGAACTAGTTAGGGAGCGATGAACATCTCCCATCCTCTTTACATGCATGCAGCGACTTCTACGTCGTTGTGACGTGGTCAAGGGTTGCTCTCTATAGAGAGGCCCAAACTATCTCAATGCTGACAAACGATACCACATTGAATGTGCACAAGAGGTGCAAGGCGACGCACAGAGTAGGCAGGTGCGATTATACCAAATCTATTAGGTAACCCGGCTGACGATTGACATCTTATCTCTGTACTCCGAGTCGGTCATATTCTTGGAGTTGTCGCTTGTGAGTCGAGTCATGAATCCTAATTAAATATAAAAGAAAGGAATGACTCTTAAAAGTGATACAAAGCCACATTAAGCAATGTAAAATGATGCTGTTGATATGACGTTTATATTTTCCTATATTATATAAAAATGTTTTAGGGATTTCGGCGGTCGCCATAACCGTTAGCGGAAATTCCCTGTAATTTGGATTCATACACCTGATGTTGCTGAGATTTATTAGCTCACGGTTATGTTTTTCAATTGCACGTATGCCTCCAACACCACGTGAAGGCTCTTAGTGTGAGCTTATGTAACGTCCCGAACTCCGCTGCTAGGACACGTGACGTTATGCCGTCACGGACCCGGTTCATAACAAGACAAACTAAATCAAACGGGTTTAGAGGTATCGAAAGTCAAGAAAAATACCTGCGATACTTCAATTCAACCTGCTCAGCTAATATAAGTCATGTTACATCATAAGTGCGAAAACTATTTAGTTACATAGTTTGACATATGGACAAGTCATGTTACATATGCTAGTTATAAAATGAAAGAAGTACTACATTTTTATGTGTGTATGATTTTGTCGTAAATATATATATAGTAGGGTATCCCAATCTCTAATAGTATGGGTTGGACATTGCTAACCAAAGCAATCTTTGTGCCCTTTTTTAGATTACCCAACATATCAAAACTTTTTTTTTTCTTTGGGAAAATAGCCAACATATTAAAATTAACAAAACCGGAAAAAAATTGTTGTGAGTCTGTCGAATTTATGGTTAGTCATTAATAAACTCATATATCCTCGGAACTCCTTTTTCCCAATGCCAGTGATCAATGCCGACGTGCATATCTAATGGAGGGTCAAAACAAGTAAATCCCTTAATCGGTTAGGTTCTCGTCAATAACTTCTCAATTATCTGTGTTCCAAATCTATCAAATGCATACACAATCATAAAAGTGTAACAAGTGTTGCAATTCATTTTCTAATCCAATGAGTCACAATTATAAAACAATAACATCCTCCACCTACCATGTGTTTACCTTCACTTCCTCTCTCACCCATTCCCCACCGCCCCTCTCCGCCTTAATCACACCGGTTCCTTCCCAGAATCCCCTCAATCCCTAACACGTAAACCCCTACACGTGTCACACAATCAACGGTTCGAAATCACACCTCACCTGATCCAGTGATCCTGATTCCCTCATCATCTATAAAACACCACAACCGCTCCCACTCTTCTCTCCTTTCCTCATTCCCAATCACAACTTCACAAATCCTGAACTCCAAAAGCAGAATCACAAAAAAGAAAAAAGGAAAAATATCTTTTCATCCAAATTCAAACCCCTAAAAAAAAAAAAATCAAAACTCGAAAACAATGGCGTTCAGTTTGTCATCTCACCAGATCGGCGTCGCCTTCACCGGCGCCGGAATCCCAACCGACGTCCTCTCCCACAGTTCCGCCGAGACGACCTCGACGACGACGACGATGAGCGCATCGGCCATGGGAAAGCCGCCATCAACCTCATCCTCCCCGAGAGGAAGACTCGTACGGAGACGACAAGGGATGGACTCCCTGTCGCCTCCGGTGAGCCCGTGCAGGTCGCCGTCTCCGATCCGCGTCTCGACCCGACCGGATCTCTCCGCGGCCTGCATGGCCTTCGAGACCGCCGACACAACAACGACGATCACCGAGCACGAGGCAGGAGGCTCTATCAAGCGGAGCGAGGGGACCGGAGGAGGAGTCCCTGTGTATGTGATGATGCCGCTGGACAGCGTGACGGCGGGGAATACGGTGAATCGGAGGAAGGCGATGAGCGCGAGCCTGCAGGCGCTGAAGAGCGCGGGGGTGGAGGGGGTGATGATGGACGTGTGGTGGGGGTTGGTGGAGAGGGAGAGGCCGGGGGAATATAATTGGGGTGGGTATGCGGAGTTGATGGAGATGGCGAGGAAGGTCGGGTTGAAGGTTCAGGCCGTGATGTCGTTTCATCGGTGCGGTGGCAACGTTGGCGACTCCGTCACGTGCGTATCTTAGAAAATCCCTCTTGTTCTTGCTATCTTGCGCATTTGGATTTTCATTTTTGCATTTTTTTTTGTTTTACATTTATTTATTGGTGGTTGTGTGGTGGAGTGGCGTGATAGTCGGAGACGCGATAAGTGGGGTCAATGGGGCTGGCCGGTGATGATTGAATTTTTTATTGGTGTTTTGTTGGTGTTGGTGAATGGGACCCGGCGTTAAAATGTGATGTTGAGATTATCGCTTTACCATTTGAACTTCTCATCTTTCATAGAGAACTTTTCTCTTTTTCTTGAGCTTTTTCTAACTTATCTAGGAGGATGATGTTACCAATTGTGGAAGACTATGCTTTAGATCTAATACTTTGCGAAAGGATCCGGCGGGTCGAAGTTAGTTAATTTATCTTGCCAGGACATTCTATATTTAACGGGACGGGATTATTTGCTTTGTTGATTAGATATGTAGTTGTTATGATCTGGGGACATTTTATGAGTGGCTTATATTGTGCAGGATTCCGTTGCCGAAATGGGTAGTGGAGGAGATGGAGAAGGATCAGGATCTAGCATACACTGATCAATGGGGAAGGAGGAACTACGAATACGTTTCGCTTGGGGTCGACACCCTTCCTGTGCTGAAGGGACGAACACCGGTCCAATGTTATTCAGATTTTATGCGAGCGTTCAGGGACAACTTCAAGCATCTCCTTGGGGACACCATTGTGGTAACTAATTACTTTCAGCTCACTTGTGATCTTATTCTGCTCCTGCTACCATCTATTTTGACCACATCATTTTCAGAATTGTTGTGCTAAGTTCCTAACTGCGGAGTCGACGACGTTTTCTTCAGGCTAGGCCTATTATATGAACAAGGCTGTGCTTTTGTCTAGCGAATTCTTCGAGGTAGATTGCCATCTTTTGCTGAGTACTGAAGATTGATTTCCTTCTCAGGAAATACAAGTAGGGATGGGACCGGCTGGTGAGCTTCGCTACCCGTCATACCCAGAACAGAATGGAACCTGGAAATTCCCAGGAATCGGTGCTTTCCAGTGCTTTGACAAGGTATTGAATCTTATTTGTCTTGTACACTATTCATTGTGCATACCAGCATGTCCTCCTTTTGCAGATAATTCTTCTCCTAACCCAAATTCTTGTCTCTTGCAGTATATGATGAGCAGCCTCAAAGCCACCGCGGAATCTTCTGGTAAGCCGGAATGGGGCCATTCTGGCCCCACAGATGCCGGCCATTACAATAACTGGCCAGAGGATACACCCTTCTTCCGTAAAGAAGGTGGAGGCTGGAACAGTTCCTACGGTGAATTCTTCCTGAACTGGTACTCCCAGATGCTACTAGATCATGGCGAGAGGATACTAACAGCAGCCAAGTCTATATTCGATGACACTGGTGTTAAGATCTCTGTGAAGGTTGCCGGCATCCACTGGCATTATGGGACACGATCGCATGCTCCTGAGCTCACCGCTGGGTACTACAACACAAGGTTCCATGACGGGTATCTCCCGATTGCCCACATGCTTGGACGCCATGGTGCTGTACTCAACTTCACTTGCATTGAGATGAGGGATCATGAGCAACCACAGGACGCGCTTTGTGCGCCGGAAAGGCTCGTCAAGCAGGTCGCTATGGCGACGCAACAAGCACAGGTTCCCCTAGCTGGAGAGAACGCTCTGCCAAGGTATGATGAGTATGCGCACGAGCAGATCCTACGAGCATCAGCTTTGGACGTCGGCGGTGATTCGGGAGATAAGCAACAGATGTGTGCTTTCACATATCTGAGGATGAACCCGGACTTGTTCCAACCGGATAATTGGAGGAAGTTTGTCGCATTTGTGAAGAAGATGAGGGAAGGGAAGAATGCACAGAAGTGCCGGGAGCAGGTAGAGAGGGAGGCCGAGCGTTCTGTGCGTGCCACGGAACCGTTGGTTCAAGAGGCTGCCGTTGCTCTGATGCAGTAGGGTAAACTTGGTGTAGGATGGCTTGTATTCCAGTGCCTGAAATCGAATGGTTTGTGTAGTATGTATGGTTTATTGAAGTACTCCTATAGTTTCTGGTTTGAGGAGCTCGAAGGGATTGGTGCCTTGATGTTTATGGAGATGATTTTAAACGTCTCGAGATATAATGCACAGCTTTCTAGTTTTGTTTGCATGTATATGTTCTCCTTGCATTCTTGTTCTGCATTTCGTTTTGCTGAGGATGCATTTGATCATCTTCGGTACGGCCAGCTTGGTGTCCCTACGAGTGTCACTAACAGGTTCCTTGTAGATGGATAACAAAACTAGATTCGCCACTTCAATGGTGGATTATCCAGCTCCGATGACAGCTCAATCGAGATTTTGCTATTTGGAAATGTGAAATTATTAGATGGAAACAAGTAATAAAGTGCAATAATTCGTAGCGCTTCACTCATAATTTTTGTCTTGTTCTTCTCCTGTGTTCTTCATTTCCCTCCTTCGTCTTTCCGAAATCGAAAAATACACTATCATGACAAAAAATACTTATAAAAGAATTCGACCTATCATGTTTCCAATGACCTAAAACATCCAGAGCTCATATCATATTCGAGAACTATTCTGTTCTCATAAATGTTTAGATACAAATCCAATCATATTTTTTTGAATAATAAAAACATTCCTTCAATTTCTATATTAATTGAAATAAATACACTTAAAAGTTTTGATAAAAATTATTTAAAATTTAATCTTATTTATTCAAATCCTAAATAAATATTATTTTATTAATTTCTAAAAAATGTCTTTTTCTTGACTTCTCAAACCCAAATCGTTAAATTTTATCTCCATTACCTAAGTATAGTTAAAGTTTATACTGATGGACATAGAATTTTATAATTTTGAGTATATTTTTTGGAATTATTTACTATTGCAGTATTGTTTGAGAAAAAAAACACTCAATTTATTATTGGTTGTAAGGCTCCATAAGTGAAGACGATTTATATTGTAAAGCTATTATTATGAAGCTATTATTGGCTCCATAAGATATTTTCTTAGAAAATAACGTTTGATCGTATCGTAACATTGATCAAAATTTTTATCATCATGCGTATCCGATCAAAAAATTATAAATTTTTTAAAATGAAAGGAATAATTTTTAGATTAAGATTCAACCGCCAATTCTTGGATGGCTTATGGCTAGGACTCGGCCAGTACGTTTTCTAAGTTTATTCTCGGAACAATCATGTTCCTATCATTTATCCAAGATACCCAATAACGCTACATACACGTTCTCTTGGCTCGTGCATAACCACATGTCAAGTTGCTGTACCAGAAGAATCAAAAGCCATAGAAATTTTAGTGGAAGTTGAGATATTTCACCTGGAAAATTCTAGATATATGTCACGTCTGTCACGAGATCAATTACATGAACACAGACAAAAGCTATAAAAAGGGGATTTGAACACTTAACCTGGTGCGGATACGGATAAGTGATTTTTTATGGCCCAGCCAAAATGAAAAAGACATGTGAATCAATGTCATTTCATAATCAAGTCTCGTGAATCATGAATCAAGACAGAAGTTGGATAACAGGCTTAACATCTTTACCCGTTTCGCTGGCAATTTGAATGCAACTGTGTCCAGTTATGTAGTGGTTGGGTGCATGATTTTAGGTTGTTAGTGTTTCTCCTTTTAATGAACCTTTTTCTTTATTTCCTTTTGAAATGAAGAAAAAATGAAAAGCAAAAAAGGCATCCGTTGAAGTTAAGTGATAAAAATCACTACTCCTTCCCTTTCATAATATAACCAACGCATTTATCCTATTAGAGTTAGTCTAAATTAATCAAAATAGAAATAGAAAATCGGGAATAATAAACTTAGTCAAGACGAGGAAACCCGTTATCCTTAAGTCAGTATTTTTCCATTCTTATCGATAATCTGTTTTTCAAAATATAACGACTAAAACAGTACATCTTCGAATAGAAGCACACTAAACTCAAAGAAATGTCTTATTCTTTGATCTGCTGAACTCTCTCGGACTGAACTCGAACACTGGAAGTAAGAGACAGTGGATACCAGAGGAAAGGATGCAAGAGACCGTGTTCTGGGTTTGTGAATTTCAATATGTTCTGCAGCTTCAGAAACGTTGGTACTTATAGAGCTGTTACGAATGTTTTGGATTTTGGAGGGAAAATATCAGGTTGCTTTTGAAGGAAAAAACGTGACAGTTTCACAATTGTCCACTCTGTCCATTGTTTCTTTTGACTGGGCTGGACTGGAGATTGGGCCTAGGCTTGGTCAACATTACTCACAGATTAAAAATAAGGACTCAATTAGGTCTGGACTGGATTGGGCCAACTTGCATGCGCATGCGTCTGTCCGATCCGATCCGAAATGAACCGAATCGAGTCGGGACGCGCACGGGTGTATGTCTTGAACCATACCTAGATGCTCTCCCTTACACAAAATTGAGTACCCCTTAGGATCCCAACCCCTTTATCATACTTGACCCTTATAAGGGGCGCCTATCCTTATAAGAATTCCAATATGGGAAGCAGTCACTTTCCCTCACAACAACATTACACACCATCAACTTTAGACATTATTCATCTGAAATCGGTTATTAGAAATTAAACATAATATATTCATCTATTTCGATGATGGAACACACCTAAAATATATACATCCCTACATGAATGACATTAATGCACGTAGACTGACTTTGAGAGAGTCCAGACGGCAAGATACTGCATTAGGAGAGGTAGCTTGCGGTTTTGAACCTTCCTTAGAGGAATACATCGGGTTTACTTGGCTAGTTAGTGAACACGATATCTTGAACTTTCCACATGTTGGTGTAAACCTACACAACTGTATCCACACAGCATCTTATCTAACACCTTTAGGTATTCATGTGGTTGTGTCCATTTTGACCTTGGACTGATCTTGGATTTACAAGTATTTTACATCTGGTGGAGGCGGCCCCCTTCCACACTTACATAGGTGATCTGTTCACTTCTTATATCCAGCCTATATTCTGTGAGAATCATTAAAAGCATAGTTTATCATATATCCGCTTTATCAGGTAGCACTTTTCAGCCATATGAATAGATAGGAGATAACTTCTAAGTGCTGCAATGATTTTTCATAGTTTAGTTGGCTCATTGAACTAGTTCACTTTCATGATTGGTTGGGTTACCACTATGAGAATTATTGATCCGCGGGTTTTAGTCTCATTCCCTTTGATAGTGATGCTAACAGTTCTCTAAGTAAACCTTTCGTCAGTGGATCAGCAAGATTTTCTCGTGACTTAACATAGTCAACAAAAATCACACCTCTAGAGATTAACTGCCTTATGGTCTTATGTGTATGACGAATATGTCGAGACTTACCATTATACATCGTACTTTGTGTCCTTTTTATCGTCGAAATACTATCACAATGAATCATGATAGCGTGCATAGACTTTTTCAGTAAGGAATATCCTCTAATAAGGTGTGAAGATTCTCAACTTCTTCAGTAACTTTATCTAATGTAATGAACTCGGTTTCCATGATGGATCGAGCTATGCGTATCTGTCTAGACGATTTTAATACGACAGCTCCACCACCAACTGTGAATACATATCCACCGATGGACATAGTATCATGGGAGTCGGATATCCAATTGGCATCGCTGTATCCCTCCAATACAGCTGGATATTTTGTGTAATGTAATACATAGTTCATTGTATATTTCAAATACCTTAGAACTTTGGTCAATGCCGTGCAATGGTCATTGTCTGGATTACTATTGAACCGACTTACTTTATTCACAACACATGCGATATTCGGGCATATACTATTGCTGATATACATTAGACATCCAATAATTTTTTCATACTCAATTTGGGATATGGGTTCTCCGCGATTCTTCACCAAGTGTTGACTAATGTCAATTGGTATTTTGACAGGTATGCTGTCATACGCATCGAACTTCTTTAATATTGTTTGAATATAATGAGACTGTGAAGCAAGTCTGTCTGGTGTTCTTGTGATTCTTATTCCTAAAATCACATCTGCTAATCCAAAATCCTTCATGTCAAAGTATTTCATCAATATTTTCTTTGTATTCATAATAATATTCCGAGTATTACCCATTATTAACATGTCATCAACATATAAGAACACTATCATATAGTTTCTGGTGTGCTCTTGAAGTAGACACAAGTGCCTTCTTCGTTGTTCTTGAAATCATTTATTAACATGATTTTGTCAAATTTTTCATGTCACTGTTTTGGGACTTGCTTAAACCCATAAAAGTGACTTGCTTAAACCAGTTTGCACATCTTCTTTTCTTGTCCAGGGACACCAAATCCCCTAGGTTATTCTATATAGATTTCCTCCTCTAATTCTCCATGGAGAAATGCCATCTTGACATCCATTTGATAGATCTCAAGATTGTGCAGAGCAACGACGGAAATAAGTGTTCTTATCGATATCATTCTCTAAAGAGGAGAATACGTGTCAAAGAATTCAAGACCTTTCTTTTGTCGGTATCCTTTTGCGACCAACCTGGCCTTGTACTTATCAATCTTTCTATCAGGTTTATATTTTTCGTTTGAGAATCCATTTACAATCCAATGCTTTATTACCTGACTGGAGATCTACCAACTCCCAGGTATGATTTTGCATTATGGATTCTATCTCATCGTTTATAGCTTCCTTCCAATAAGGAGTTTCAGGGCTTCACAATGCTTCGTAAAGTGTTCTTGGTTCAATTTCCAACATATATGTTAAGAAATTAGGTCCATATTCTTTCGTTCTTTTGCACCTCTTGCTTCTCCTACATT
The DNA here is from genome assembly GCA_035668315.1 of Drosera spatulata. Classification (NCBI taxonomy): domain Eukaryota; kingdom Viridiplantae; phylum Streptophyta; class Magnoliopsida; order Caryophyllales; family Droseraceae; genus Drosera; species Drosera spatulata. Next base: position 10,810 of record JAOVYX010003137.1, read on the forward strand.
CCTCTTCTTGTGGATGAGTACTACTCGAAGGTTCTCGAGCTCATTTATGAGAGCTCTCAGCTTTCTCTTTCTTTCAAGGGAATATGTCTTCAAAGAAGATAGCGGTTCTTGATTCAATGACCATCTCTTCGCTCACTTCAGTATTTTCAGACCTATGAACCAAAATACGATGGGCACTATACTATTGTGAGCATACTCGATGAATATGTAATCAATAGTCTTAGGTTCGATTTTAACTTGTTTTCGTTTACGTATCTCAACCTTTTTCAAACACCCCCACACTTTGAAGTATTTGTAGGAAGGTTTATGACCTTTTCACAACTCATACGGAGCTTTGTTCGACTTCTTGTGAGGAATACGATTTAAAATATGTGTTGCTGTGAGAATTGTC
>JAOVYX010003138.1:0-11200 GCA_035668315.1 Drosera spatulata
GAGGAAGAGGATGAAATGGGCATTATTACTTGTGGTGGTGGGTTTGTTGGGATCATGAGAGTTGATTGTTGTTGTTGTTGTTGGGTTTGGTGGTGGTGGTGGTGGTGGTGATGTTGGGTTGTTGTTGTTGAGAGATTGTGAGGGAGTTGTTGATGGTGTTGGTGTTGGTGACTGTGACTGTGATTGTGGTGGTTGTGGTGAAAGTGGTGGTGCTGTTGTGGTGGTGCTGTTGGGTCATGGCGGTCCATTTTGGTGGTGAAAAGAGGATGAAAGTGGGTGTGTTGGTGGTGAAATTGGTGTGGTTTGGTGGTGTTCTGCTCTCAATTTGTTTGATTGAGGGGAGAGGTGAAAGGGAGAAAATGATGGGAAGCGAGGAGAGGAGAAAATGGAGGGGATTGTTGGGGTTTTTTTCCAGAGGGTTAGGGTTTCTTTTGTGTGCTTGATTTTGTTTGAGTTGAGGGCCTTGTGGCAACATCTAGTAGTAATTGATAATCCTTCCTCGTATCGTTGGTCTCCAGAAAAATATAATAAATCAATTTTATATATATATTAATATAAAATTTGATATGTGTATAATTACGATCAAATATATATTTTTAAAAATTTATTGTGAAACATTAGTGTAAGTTATGTACTTCATTCTAATATATATTACGAGATGATTAGACATGATTTGATATGAAAACGAAACACACTTTCATATATGTATAATAATATAAAATATATATATTGTACTTTTCATCCCGATGAGAGGAATATCAATCTAAATGTTACGGTTCAACACAATTACAATCATTTGATTTAATATGATAATTTATGTGTGTGTTATTTTTTGATATAAATACTAAATTATTCTTTGACTTTTGTGAGTGAGAGGAGTAAAAAAAGAAAAAAGAAAAAAAATGATAGGATGGGTTAATATAATATAAAATAAATAATAAAAATATTTTGATATTTTTATAAAAAAATTTCAAATAAAATAAAACTATAATTTAATAAAAACGATTCAATTTAATAAGTCTTATAATTTTATTGGGACGGATGGAGGATGTCCAGAGACAAAGCGTTTTTCAGATAACAACATGTGGTTAGATAATGTATACTGTATTGAAGATGGTGTATATTTATAAGTACATCACTTTGTCATAAACTAAACGATCGACACTTGTTATAAGCTAAACTCAAAGAAATGTTGGTCTTAATCAATTCGTGGATATTTTTTTTTTTTTTTTACCAAAATGATACAACAACCAATATTGCAAAAGCTAATTATAATATGAGTAATGTAGTTTCATTCAATGATAAGGAAAAACTAAAATAATATTTGATAAATATAAGGTTTGCATAAAAATATAGTAGTCGTTAAGGTGGATAAAAAGTATTTTTACCTCAACTTTTTTGTATGTCGAGGTGTAATCTACGTTGCATTTGGTTAGGTGTAATTAAGATCAAAATTATAAACTAGATCGAAGAGAAAGTGTTTCCATTGTGAGATTATTGTCGAATGGCTAACATCCAAGTATAAGATTTTTTCGATCAAAGAAAAAATTAAATGGTTTCCAATTCATATTATAAAAGCAACTCGCCCAAAAGCCGCAAGATACATTAGCATTATCGTGTCCAACATATTGCATTCAACGGTTAAATTCTGTATCCACACTGAGATTGAACACACGCACTTTATATCCACGACATATTGCATTCTAACGGTTGAATTCTGTATAGCTGTCTACAGTATACACTTTTTCTCTTTAATATGTGCAAATAGTCATCCGACCCCTAACATGTACCTCCGAAATTGCATGCAAAAAGAGGTGACAAAATAACTCAATAAAATCCTGTCACCCACACTCCTTTGGTCAAATATTTTGCAAGCAACGCCAACTAGAAAAGCAAAAAATCATAATGCCCTTTACATCTCTTTCACAATGCTACTTGTGTTCATTTGGCAGAAGTCGCAAAATAAAAATGCTAGTGACAATCGATTTGATAACACAGTTCGGAATCTCTCATTGTCATGGTCATTGTTTTAGGAGATTTCATAATCGAGTCCATAGAAAATTGATGCATAAATTGAAGAGAATTCAAATGAATACACAAAAAGTGGTTCACAGTAGTTTCCAAGTAATTAGAAGTGGTCTGCATTGCTACGATTCACGCCAAAACGTTCTAATATTTTCGTAAATACTGGTGTACAGCCACCACCACATTCAGATTCTCATTCAAAAATCATCTTCTGTAAAATCCGAAATTTCCACCGATGGCATTAATAGAATTACTAACATTGTACAAGTTCCTTGAATACAACTTCAACTTCACTGAAGCAGCAACAAAAATTATGCATCTTCAACTATAACCTTCTCCCAGCAGCACCGAGCCACCCTTGTTACAACTATGTACATAATGTTACACCTCATCTGCCGCCGTACTCTGTTTAGAGGGATTCAATCACGACACCGGAAAGAATCAAAAAGAAGAAACAAAGGGAAGAGATAGGCATATCTTCTTCTTCATCCTCCTAGCACAATCTACAGAATACAGAAACATGTATGAAGAGAATAAATATCCACAAAAATGATGACAGCCAATCGCCTCATTGCTGTTGATCCTCGGCTCTTTTCCGAGCCCTTTCGTAGAGTTCAAGGGTATCTGCATGAGTAGAATCCAAACAAAGAGCAGCTTCACAATCTTGGAGGGTGGCGGTAATGTCACCCATAGCCTCGTGAAATGCAGCTCGCAGATGGAGGAGCTGCAAGTCGGGCTTGAATGCTAAAGCCCTTGAGAGCTCCATGATGGCTTCATCTTCTTTATAGTCATCCATGAGAACTGCAGACATGCATCCATGATCTGCACGAGTTTAAAAAATCCAAACTGTAATGTCTACAACAATGTGGTACAAGGTTTATTTGCAAAATGCACGAGGATCACTCATCAATTTAATGCCTTGTCAAGCTTAGCTTAGAACTCGACCAAAGGGGGAAAGGATCCGTGATACCAAGGTGAGAACATAATTCAACTGAAACAACTAGTGCCGGTAAAAGTTGGAAGGAAATTAGAGGGAAATTTTGGCTGCTGTTTATCAGCGTTACAGAAATGCTGCACGATTCGTATGCCGGAAAGTTGCTCATAAAAATCACGAATCTAAGACACTCAGATTCAACAAAGAGCAGATGCTTTTCTCATGAAGGATCAATGAAGCACATGCACGAGTACTACAAGCCCCAAAATGATTAGAGTGTTGTGATCATCAACATACCAGCTGCCCTGTATCTATACGGGTATGGCCTCAATGGATTCAGTTGAGTGGCCATACAAAGATCCTTCTTAGCCATGTCCCTGTCACAGTACTCTGAACGCTTCTCATAAGCTGATGCGTTATTCCTAGCCTTCTCTATCAACTTTGTCATCTCATCATATGCAGCTTTTCGCTGACTTTTGAGATGGTAAACCAGTGCCAAACCTTGATGAGCACGTGTATGCTTGATGTTTAGTGCATTCATATAGCAATCAGCAGCAAGGTCCAGCTTTTCACAGTCTACGTATACACTTCCTGGATTATTTAGTGCCTGCAGAAAAGCAGATTGTTTATATCATGGTGTCACCATCTCACATAACCAAATTGCTACAGAAACTACACCTACCTGTCCTTTGCGCAGACCATCTGAGGGGCATCTCAGTGCCTCTTCAAGTAGTTGAATGATGTATGACGAGGATTCATGATCGAGATCTGTATCTGCCAAGGCATAGGCTTTCAGAAAAAATGCCTCGAATGATCTTTGGATCAAAATGGACTCTTCAGCCTTGGCTAACGCTTCTTCCCTATGGCCCGTATCATATAGAATCCAGCCTTCATAGACAAGTCTTTCGTGATCAGAAGTAGAACAGTTTCTAGCCAACCGGAGACTACGCATCGCTGCCTTCTGACAATTCAACCTGTTGATGTGGCAAATTGTGAGAATTAGAATCTGAAGACAGTCAAAACAAGATACCAAGAACACACTCAACCTAGCATCAAATTATATGTTAAATGTATACAAATTTTATCATTTTGAATTAGCGGCAGAACTCTTACTTAGTGTATCCAAGTTTTTATACATAGTTCCCTAATATGACATGATAATTGTGCCACTTCGATAAAAAAAGGTTACAAACATAATTCTCGCAGCCAGAATCTACTAATAACCTTACTACATCCGATGAGTTGGTGCTTGATAACAATATATGCTACAAATTCCAAGCAGAACTTGATGATTTGTCACAGTTGGTTTCGTATAACATACACAAAAGTGCTGGATTCTGTTAGAAGGCATGCACATATATATATATATATATATATATATAAAAGTCTTCAAAAATGCGTGAACTTAGTGCTGTTAAGATTGCCAATTGCCTAGAGCCACCCTGCCCACCCATGAAAATTCTTGTTACCATATCTAGTGCCCTGGAATCCCAGGAATTTGCAACCTTAGAACCACTGGATTACGGTTCACCTAGCCACCGTCAGCAAATGTGCAAGTCCAGATCACCTCAAGCAATACATGGCAGAGAAGAGACTATCACAAATAAAGTGCACTAAGTCTCATAACCAAGGATGACCTAAGCAAACCAGCTTCAAAAATCACAAGATCTGTCAAAATATAGGAGCCAACCCTGTGAATTACCATGAACCATGTCCCATCAGGGCGATAAACTAGGTTGAAATTCTCCTCTGAATTATATGAATGTCCATTCAATTGTATACAGATGATTAGAACTATGAGAGAGAATCCTAGAGGTTCCATCGATAAAGTAACCAAACAAATGAGCAAGCTCACTCCAGAAAGAACACTTAAAAAAGCACAATGAATGGAATAGAGTATATGCATCCTCAGTCATTAACTTACCGAAGGAGAAGCAGTGATTGCCGAAACCTAAGGAGGCTCTTTCCTGGGTCATTTGCCAACATGTGGTGCACGACAGCCAGAGATCCAATGTCATCGACAGATGGCCATCGGTCATACATCTGCATCCAGCAGTCAGTCTGACTCCATTGCTGCACATGAGAACATAACAAATCCGCCAACTGTTCTGCGTGTAACCTGCCATTGAACATCATGTAGTCTGGTTCTAGAGTCAAAATTGCATGGACATCTCTTAAAGCTCCTTCATAATCCTCCTGTAGAATGGACAACCAAGCACACAGTTCAAGACAGTCAGGTGACACCTTGAAACTGATAATCTTGCCAATTTCCGAGACAGCTGCCCCTATCATTTTTTTCCTCTGCTAGTTGGATAGCTCTGTACTTGTAGGGAAAGGAGAGGGTAGGATCAAGTTCAGTTGCTTTGTCCAAATCAGATACCTTCTCCTTTCCGACACAATACAAGGATCGCTCCTGGTACATCCATCCCGTCTGAGGATGCTCAGCAAGGAGCGAGTTTATCAGCTTGTAGGCCATGTACTTATGGCCCTGCTTATATTTGCACATAGCAACACCGACCATGGAGTAAACATGACCTGCATCAGCCGCTGCCTGAAACCACTTCTCGGCATCCTTGTACTCATTCCTCTCATACATGACATAACCCGATAAGTGAAACCCAAGTTGTTGCTGCCATTTTGCCCTGGCCAAGGCTGTTCGTGCATGGGCTTAGGACTTGAGTCCCCATGGATTGACCGTGAATGTCATAGGAAGCCAAAGGGATATGATAGGAAGAATTAACAATCAATATTCCCCATGGATTGACTGTGGATATCATCGACAGCGAGGACTTGAGTCCGCAAATCCGTGACGGAGAACGTTGGCCGGCGTCATCAGAGAATTGCTAGAGAAGACGATGGAGTGGGGAGTGCAGTGTGGTATATTGACAAATTTGGGATCTGATGGAATTAAAATTTTTTAAAATCTTTAAAATTGTATTATCGGGGAATTATCTCTTAAAAAAATCTACTTAATGTATAGGATAGTAATTTAGAATGAATATAACTACATTAAATTTTTGAACGATATATCCGTTTCATGGGACGTCATCAATATCTTTTAATCTAATACTTCACAATCAATCACAAGATTAATTATATAAGATTTATTATTTATATTATTTACATACATTAAAATCTAATATTTCACAATCACTCATAATCATTTATTTTAATGTAATATTTCACATCCAATTATAACCATCTATTTTAATCTTATGATGTTTTACTCCATATCTTATGATTTTTTATTTAAAATTTTAATCTAATATCTTTTAATCTAATATTTCACACACAATCACGAGAACCATCCATATCTTTTAATATAATATTTCATAACTAATCACAAAATTAATTACATAAGATTAATTGTTAATATTATTTACATACATTAAAATCTAATATTTCACAACCAATAGCAACCATTTATTTTAATCTAATATTTTACGCCAAATTATAATCATCCATTTTAACTTATGATTTTTATTCCATATCTTATGATTTTTTATTTACAATATAGATGAACATTTATGTTAATAATTTATGTATTTTAGCTAGAGAGTCTTTAAAAAATTTATTTCTTGTGAAAACACCAAAACTTATATTCTATAAAATTTGTTGCAGTATGTTTCATACCCATACAGTGACAAGAAGAGAAAAAACTTAAAGATGAAAGTATCATCTAGATAATTATTATTATAACTGCAAGTCATAAATGCACTGATTTTATCCATTATGAATTCATTTTTTTTCAACCAATAATAATTAGCATTTTAATACTTGCTATTATCGTGTATTTGTTTCAATCAACTAACCTTTATTTTATGATGTGCTATAATGATCATGTCTTCACCGTCATATGCTTCAATATGCATACAAAACACTACACAGTTTTCATAATATTCGATATTTATATACTCAGAAACGTGAAGATAATAAAAACTTTCGAAAAATATATGTCAATCCAATAATCTATGGAGCTTATATTTACATAAAAGACAAGAATAAAAAATATTTTGATTGTGTCTATATTTCCGAAATTCAAATTTGATTTTCTATATTATAATGAGATAGGAGCAAATGTTGACAATGAAAAATGAAATTTTGGTAAGTAATGTCTATAATTATATATTTTAATGTTAATATCCATTGAATATTTGAGCTGATTTTATGACAGTGCACTGGCTGATTTTGTGCTGCAAGTTTTATTTTTTATACAATAAGTTAAAAAATTTATACTAAAAGTTGTTGAATATATACTGTCAAATTTTATTTAAAAATACATTAAAATCTGGCAGTATATATTCATCAAGTTATAGTATGAACTTTTCAATTTATAATATAAAAACTAAAACTTGCATTATAAAATGAGCCACACATTTTTGAAATATGAATCCGAATGTCATTGGATCTGTCACGAAAATTGGGTCAATTACAAAAGTGGCAGGAGAACTTAGAAAAATGAAAGTAACAATCATAAATCAAAGATACATTGTTTCTTTCTTCTTCTTTTTTTAGGCTTTTATTTTAGCTATTTCTGGAAAAAAAAACAAATTGATTTTATTTTGATGCAAAAATGAGGAAGCAATGGTCACAATATGTTAGCGAAGATGGATGAGCTTATTTAACTATTGATGAACCATCAAGGCAAGCAAGTTGACTTGCAAAGAATTCAAAGATAATAACACGTAGCTAATCGATCGTTATATATCTTTTTTGTACATTATCGTGATACTAATACAATTCATGTAGGACAGAACTACCTGAACACCTTATAAACAACAATGTTTTTCGTCAATCCTGATATCGAGGAAACCAGAAAAGTGCGATCAATGAACAAAATCGACGGTGGGAATCTGGTGCCGTTGCAAAAGGGAGAATTTCCAAATAATGAATCAGTGGAACAACTCAAAACAAAAAACAGAAGAACTATTGCAGAAATTTTAGAGTATACTCTAACAAGGTAAGAAATAACCTACTGATAAAATTGAAACAGTGAGCTCCATAATTACGTACAACTATTGAAAAGGTATACAAAAAATAATCTTTTTACCGGTGAAAGTGTTGTTTTGTGTTTTGTGTTTTTTTTTTTTCTTGTGCGATGCAACTATTATTAAGCTCAATGAAATTTATCCATGGTATTATAATGCTTGCATGAAGTGACATCATAAAATGATGTAAATGTAAACCAACTTAGTTTGCGGCAATTGTTTAGATCAGATATCACTCAAAGGTAAAAATTCTTATTATGCAAACCAACACTTTCAATTTTATAGATTTTTCTATTCATTAGTCTACTCACAATAAACATACTTGAGCAGGTACAAAATAGAAGTGGAGACCAAGGACGACACAACAACCGTCATGATGGTCCTTTTCAATAGAGATGTCGAACAACCGTTGGACATAACAGCGACTCAACGAATAGTTGATAACAAAGAGATAAGAATTCAATGAGCAATAAAGTATTAGAAGTATTCAAATCAATATAATGTCAATGATGTTCAACATATTAATATCGATAATTGCATAGTTTGTAGGAACAACGACAATCCCAAAATTGCTCAAAAAGATAGTCGTACAAAGACGGATTTTTCAAATTAAGTTTATTGAAAAGGATATGAACAAACGATATTAGAAGTTCACTACAAGTAAGATATTTGACGTCGACAAAGAAAATAAGGAAACAGTAGGAAGAATAAAATTGAAATTGAAAGATGACCAAACACATCAAAAAGAAAAAGGAAATGAAACTCAAAACATCAAACACATGTCAACATATGTGCAAGACACTTGACTTGATGCCGATTGTATTTCATCGCAAGACAAAACATAGGATAGAGAATGAAGAAGGACAAGTGTTGAAAGAAAGATCTTAAGGAGGAAAAACGAACGAAAATGAATAGCCTAAATCATACGTTATCGTGCGAACACACCAGTTTTAATGCATTATTAAACTCATTTTCAAGACTTTGATTATTCGTCCTGATTTAGACCCATGTTTTTCATATTCATAGTATTTTTTATATTACACAATGTTGCTTGAACATGTTTCTCAATTAAATTAGAATAATTTAATCATCATTGATCATATTTTATTATCAATATGTGTTTCTTTCGAAAGTAAAAAACATAAGGAAAATAATAAGTAAAATAAAAGGACTAAAAAACTAAGGAAAAAGGGAGGCTGAAGGCAGAAGTTGGAAACATCTACAAAAACGATAAATTATAACATCAAAATCCCAAGATTCCAAGTCTTATCATGTATATTCGAGGCATACTAAAATATTCGTACACTAATATAGGAGACGTACGTCTCTATGTTTTGTGGTGGTGCTCTCGGTGTTATGGTGTAGCTCGTTTACTCCTCTTTTGGATTAATGGATTTCTTCGTAGTTAGTGATCGCCCGTGTTTTTCTCCCGCAAGGATTCCCACGTAAAATCTCTATCTTCTTTTATTTGTGCTATTTATATTCTGCTTATTGGTGTTATATTTGTAACGTTTTATTTAACCCACTTAGGCTAGTAACTGTAATTTACTAGTGACGGTAAAATTTACGGATCTTGGTCGTAACAATAGTGAATAATAGATGGTAAATCATAACCCACATAAATGCCAAGTCTTCTTTGTGATTTCATTTTAGTTCGTTGTGGAGATACAATAGGGACGTAAATAGCAGATCCAAATACTCTCAAATGAGAGATATCTGGTCCTTGACCTTTAACAAGTTATAATGGTGAATATTTATGGTAAGACGTTGGCCTAATACGGATAAGATTTACAGCGTGTAACACTCCATGGCCCCAAACAGATACGGATAACTTAAATCTCACAATCAAAGATTGGACAATTAGTTGAAGTCTTTTAATTAAAGACTCTACTAAACCATTTTGAGTATGTACATGTGGAACAGGGTGTTCGATAGAAATTTCTACTGACATATAGTAGTCGTCAAACGTTTTTGAGGTGAATTCCCCAGTATTATCAAGACAGATTGATTTAATTGGATTATCTGAAAACTGAGCTCGTAATTTGATACTTTCGGTTAAAAGTTAGCAAATGCGAGATTACGAGTAGAAAGAAGACAAACATGAGACCATTTAGTGAAAGCATATATTAAAATCATAAAATATCTAAATGATCCAAGGATGGATGAATTGGCCCACAAATATCTCTGGAATTCTTTCTAAGAAAGATGAGAATTTAGATAATACCTTTGATATGGAAGGTCTCGTAATGAGTCTTTCTTGTGAACAAGAAATACAAACATGATTATGATTCAACAAACCTCTCATATTTTTAAGTGGGTGTCCTTGTGAGTTTTCAATAATTCATCTCATCACGTACTTGCTGGATGTCCAAGATGTATGTTCATGGCAAAACATGACAGTTTTTGAGTTAATGAACTTGGGTTAATAACATTATATGATTCGATTGCTTAAATTTTCACAAGATATAACCCAGAAGAAAGGGTTGAAAGTTTTTCCAAGATTTGTTTGCAACCACCAATAATAGATGTTATGTAAAGATATTCTTTACCATCTATATTTGTGCTTTTAATATGAAAACCGTTATGATGAATATCCTTAAAAGTAAGAAGGTTTCTATTGAATTTTTGGCAGTATAACGCATTCTTTATGTGAATATGAGTCCCATTTGATAATGTAAAATTGGAATTATCAAAACCTTCTATTAAGTTTGACATTCCAGATATTGTACCAACACTTGCTTCAACCTTGTTTAAATCAAAAAAATGCTTTTCATTTTGAAGGATTGTGTGTGTTGTTGCACTGTTAACTATGTTTATATCTTTCATTCTCTATTGTTAATTCTGTATAGAAATGGATAAATAGTAGTATTAATTTTACACTATTATTATGTAAAAAATCACACACATATATTTAGAGAATTACACATTAGTATTATAAACTATCATTCCATGCTTGTAATTTTAAACATCCGTCGCTAATGAATTTTAGCGACGGATTAGCGACGAAAAAACAGTCCGTCGTTAAAAACCTAGTCGCTAAATTATGTTTTAGCGACGGATCCGTCGCTAAATTATGTTTTAGAGACGGATCCGTCGTTAAAATGAAAAAAATCAGCGACGGATTGATTTTTCCGTCGCTAAAATGAAGATTTCGGAGTCCTAATAATTAGCGACGGATTCCGTCGCTGAAAGATGACAACATTAGCGACGGATTCCGTCGCTGAAAGGCTGACAACCTTAGCGACGGATTCCG
>JAOVYX010003139.1:0-11199 GCA_035668315.1 Drosera spatulata
CGAGATTAATCAGAAAATCAAGGATTTATGTTCGATTATGCCACTTGCGCCACGATCAAGGAAGCAAACTGTCCCCATCTTCGCGAGTAAGTTCCCTCAGGTTTCTTGGCTTCATCAGTAGCAAGTAGTACAATAGGGTACTACTCCGTTTGTTACTTTGTTTTAGTCTGTTTAGTTTTCAGGGACAAAGAACTTCTTTGGTTCATCTCTTTTTGTACGTTTTGGTTTAGATCATTGTTTCTATCGCTGATTTCACAATTTTCTTAGTCCTTCAGTTTAACTTGGTTTATATCATTGGCTCACTTTTTAAGACTTCACTGTTTGATACAGTGAAAAAGGGATCGGATTGGATTTTTTTTTCTAGAAAATAATCCATGAATGAAAACAAATGAATAATAAGTTGACGATATGATATAAACTATTGGGGTGTTTCATATCTCTGCCAAGGAGGCGACAATATTTTTAATCAACGCCCCGAACTTCACGAATAACCTTTAATTGTGCTACGACTTGAACACGCCCAAGGGAGTTCCATAGGATTCGCTGAAGGTCAGTACAGTCGAGAAAGTCCACTGGCTGAGAACTTCGCCGCCCAAAACAGAAACACAATCAGTCATAAAACATGGAACCCCCGTGGAGGCGCCGACTCTCCCACTCCACTCCGCCGCCGCCGTCATTCACAACCCCACCGCCTCTGAGAACAATAACCCCAACAACCACCACCACCAAACGCCTCTTCTCCGCCTCCTCCTCCTCCGCCGCCGCTGATCCGCGGAAGATGCAGATCGTGCCCTCGTCGCCGGCCGCCGGCGACTTCGAATTGCCGGAGGGATGGGTGGTTGAGGTGAGGCCTAGGGCTCCTGGTTCCTCCGTCAAAGCTGATAAGGTGTGCTTGAATTTGATCTATCTACGATGAGGGTTGATTTCTAGTTGAATTGAGGTGTTCGATTGCTGTTGCATGTCGGTTTTGTGTGGTGAATGCCATGCTCGTTGTTTGAATTTCTGTTAACGGGATCTTGAGGGAATGAGTGGAGTTTTCGATTTCAACATGAGGTCTGATAATTTAATCGCTTTCGATTTGACATTGCCATCACTTCGAAACTGTTTGATTTCGATATCAGGTTTAGTGTATATGTTGTTGGAGTTGGAATATGCGGAACCGTTGAGGGTGCTGAATGGATTGGAGTCATTCAGATGCTTGGTTGTGATGTTATTGTTATGGGATTCTTGAGTAATCTTGCTTGTTGGTTAATTTTTCTTGAGAATTAGTCGATTTCATTTGCTAGAGATTGTTGACGCGACTGTCATTTCGATTTAGGGAAATATAGCACAAGTTAACTTAGGACCAGTTATGCGTCGTCATTTTTGAACACGGGATAATGACGCTTTGATGTGGTTTTGTGCAAAATATTCTCTAAACGTTTGAAGTCATTTTGGACCGGTAAAACTAGGGACATTGTGCGGACTTCGTCTTGAAAGCTCACTGGGGTTGAAACAAAACATCAACGGACTAAGTTGTGGTTCCGCCTTTTCTGTTCTATCAAGTTTGTTGCAGGATTTATAGCTGAAGCATCTGGTCATTAGGCATATATCTAATCAACTTGGCTAGAACTTAAATTAGTGGAATAGAAGCCTAGTCTTCAAGTGTACCCTGACCAGATCTACTTGAGTTCTGATCTAGCGTTTAGTTTCCATACTGCCCTTCTTTAACCAGTTAGCATTGTGTCCTGATTCATGTCATTCAAGTACTTCCAATAACTGTGCCACGAAAAAAAGCGTATGCATTGCAAGCTTAGAACTAATATTCTGAAACTTCAGGGAACATTTTTATCCCTGCAACATGTATCTTGGGTTGGTATATGAGTATTGAGGAATCATTTTGTTCATTTGGTTTCACAACAGAGAAACCTCTGTTTTGCAGTACTATCATGAACCTGAAACTGGTCGCCAGTTCCGATCTTTGCTTTCTATTAAGAGGTACTTGTATGGAGAGGAAGAAGTTAAGCCTTTGAGAAAGAGGCCTAGTTCTGCAGGAAACTATAAGGTAAGTGTATCTCTGGTAATTCAATTAGTTTCATCTTTCATTTGGCCTCTAATCTACTGACATTTTCTCTTCAGTCTTCGCTGAATGCTTTACAGGGAATCGTGTCTGGTGGAAAGGTAAAGTAACGGATTGTTTACATGTTTCGACTGCCTATGCCTTCAGTTGATCTCCTTTACTTTAAGAAGTTTTTTTTCCTTCTTAGTTCTTAGGTTATGACTTAGTGCTATAGCTTGATTTTAGATTCTTGATCAGTAAATTAAAAAGGATAGAAAAGGAAGAAAAAACCTCAAGCATTACCATGGTGAACACCTCATTACGTAAAGTCAACCCATTAAGTTGAATGATGCTAAAGCGGCATGATGGGTGTTTCACATTGTAATGTTGGTACTGGGTTTCTTGTTACGATTTCCTTGGGATGGAATCCGGTTTTAGTAGTACAGAACAAATGCAGCCAATGCACTGTGCTTGCACGTTACTGGGCATTTGAATGCAGAACAGCTGCATAGCCTGCATTTGAATCATGGGACGATATGGAGCACTAACAGCTCTAATGCTCTTCAGATCTGGGACATGGAGGAGTTGGAGCTGGCACGCAAAACTGATACAAAGGCTATTGTCCCGAGCATGCAACAACACAGGCTATCTTCAATGATTCCTGATGGCTGGATAGTGGAGCAGGTTCCCCGAAAAGATGGCGTTAGAATTGACAGGGTTTGTTTCTCATTGTTGTCGGCTTGTCCTTTTCACCATATACAGGACTTCGATTCATTCAGTAGATTTGTTTGATATATCTGAAAGCTGTTGCAGACATTCCACTCAGATATACTTTTGCTGATTGAAACTTAAAGTTGGTCATGCCTCTTCCTGCAGTATTTCATCGAGCCAGTGAAGAAAATCAGGTTCCGATCTATACTAGAAGTTCAGAGATACTTGGCCGGAGAAGATCAGGTACTGAAACAAGAGGGTTGAAAACTTGAAATTGTTAAATTCGCCAGCTGTAAGGGCATGGAACATTGGCTATTTCTTATGGATTTCTGTGTTCTCTCTTTCGGTGGTTACTCCTCTATTTATCAGTTCCAAAGAAAATCAGATTCTCGTGAGAAGAGCATGAAGATCAAGACCTTGAAGGACTCTAGGGTCGATGTAAAAACTCCTACGCTGAAAATTAAGTGGGTTTTTAATGGATCAAGGGAAGAAACATGGAGTCCTTTTGTTGGTGAGACCAGCATTCCTGATCACGTCAAGGAACTGTGGGCAGAGACCTTCTTATTGGAAATGACTGGGAGGAAGAATCCTGCTCCACTGGTATATCTTTCCGCCCCGGAACATTTCTTTTCGCTCTCATGAACATATATCTATTGAAAAATATTGTGTGAAAATTTACCATGTATTGTTCATCGCAGTAAATAGTATGCTTAACCCTAACTTGTGGTGGAAATGGCAATCTGGGATCACATCAAGGTTCAATCAGTATTCGCTTGTATCATCCCTACATGGAATCCAATAATGGCATTTGTGCTTAATGAAAGCCCAAGCTTGTGATACATTTGTTCTTGGATCAGCTTCTTCATCCTTGTAGTGTGTAGACAAGCTTTTGCCATATGAAGTCAATAGATTTAACCTTTGCTGTTGGTGTGAGTCTAATTGTGATTGGTGGACTGATGACCTGACAGCATTGTTCAGGGGCGATGTCCCGTTTGGCTTGGGTCCCATACTTTTTAATCCCTCTATTTTCTCTATAGTAGATGTAGACCAACATCTATAAGTTGTGGTAAAAAATCCCAAGTGGCATAGTAACTCCAGGAAAAAAAATCGTTGTGGAAATTCTGCTTGACCATGAATGTGCACGAACTCTTTCCAGATAATATAAAATCTGTTTGTGTCATCTTTCCTGTTCGATTTCAAACTCTCTTGATTTGCATACTTCCTTTCAATATTTCGTTTCGTTTGGTAATGATTACACATATAATTCACCAGCAAAGTTTTCCTTGTTTTTACAGTTGACCATGAACAAGACGGGTTCGGAGTGAAATGGAGAATGGAGAAAGGAGTGAGTAGTGTTTGCCTGTCGGTGGTTGTTTCAGAAAGAAGGCACTGTTAGCTCATGCTGTAAATAGTTGAACAAACGAGCTAATGGTGGTAGACTAGCAAGGACATCCTCTGTAAGCAAGGTACTAGCATGAAGCCTTAGCTAAGCAATGAACGACGAATATGAAATTGAGTATCGTCCCAAAGTCTCTTCAGTGAAGAACAGCTGCTCTATATGACTTTGTTCTGCTACCTGCAATGTCATAAAATGTTCTCATGCTGGAGGACCTATCCACGTTATATCTACTCTATCTTTTTCTATCATCCAATATTGGATCTGAACTGTCATGTATCGAGATAATTTTTTTGTTCCATGGAAGTGACAACTTTTCAGGAAAATTAGTATGTTGCAGTTAAGAGATTGGTGTAGTTGGATTGGTTAATCCATGTATCTCAGCCTTGTCGCTCACTAGTCACTAGGCATTAGGCAACGTTGGCTATATATTGCGTTGGTATTGATCTAGTTGAGCAACAACTTGATGACGTTGTTGCTCGATCGAGAACCTTGTAATCCAGTACATCGAACTAGCAGTCAATGGCCAAGAAGACCTCACAGAGGTTGAGCTTTCAAAGTCGATGTATCTCTTCCATCGAAGACCTCACAGAGAACCAGAACAACGGAATATTCATTTTCAATTACCTGCGAAGCCTGGAAAGGAAGTACTCCGTACTTCTTTGATATATGACTCAACTACAGCTTAATCCGTCAAAACGAATAAAACAAATTTTCACTTCTGTGCCAATGCATAATCCCCTTCCACTGAACTTTCATAAAAACCCCAGCAGCAGCATAAGAAAACAAAACTGCGAATAAGAACATATATCAGTCTTAAGAGTCAAGGTGGCGGTATTTGCCTCTCAGACAAATAGAGCCGCAGATTATCCCTCAGAGCCAATGCAGTTTTGTCAGCGGATTCACAAACCTGCTGCCTGTAACCAGAGTCATGGTGGAGCGACAGGGTCATCTCGTCCTGAATATCATCCTCCAAATCGATCACGATGTTATGGAGCAAGCAGCAAACAAGAACTATC
Organism: Drosera spatulata; assembly: GCA_035668315.1. Classification (NCBI taxonomy): domain Eukaryota; kingdom Viridiplantae; phylum Streptophyta; class Magnoliopsida; order Caryophyllales; family Droseraceae; genus Drosera; species Drosera spatulata. The sequence continues at coordinate 5,165 of JAOVYX010003139.1, forward strand.
CTAGGAAGCTTGTGCTTGTCCGGTCGCCACATAACTCCATCCATTATCTTCTACATCTTCTTGAGTCTAGTCAATGCCCGTTGTGCCGCCATTCGGGTGGCAAAGTGTCGTCTATTGAATTCAGCATTCGAGTCATCTTCAAGATCTTTCCCAGTGTAAGGCGTGATGAGCCATGGCGATAGAGGGAAACCGGAGTCTCCAACTATGTATTCCCCAACTTCTGATCCATCCAAAGCTCAACCTTCTTACCACATAACCTCTTGCCTTTCTTACACATTTGGAAGAAAGTTGAGCTCTCGAGGACCAAGGAGTCGCTCATTTTCCCTGGCCATCCGGTGACTATGTCCCGGAACTTCATGTCTGGGTCCACAATCGCCTGCAGGAGCATGCTGTGATTCCTCTCACGGTCAAACCATACCTTGGTTGTGGGCTCTGCCAAAGCCAAGCACATTGCTATGTGGGTAGTATCTATCGCTCCATAACAGTTGGGGAACCCACGGATCTTCTCGAACTTGGACTTTATATCAGTCATTTCTTCTTCATTAGGCCAGTGGAGATGGTGGAGCGCTCTTTTTTTCCATGAGCTCCACGAAACGCCAAGTTAGCTGGGAGACAGTTGAGTGGTTGAGACCAAATGCATCTCCAATGTTCAGCAATGAGTCACCAGAGCTCAGTCTCCTGAGGGCGATGGCTACTTGATCATTGAGGGCTATAGGCCTACCGTTTGAATAGTTGTAGCTTCCTGGTTTATCTATGATGTCTTCTTTCACTAGCGAGCATATGTAGTTGAAAGTATTCCTCGATATCTTGAAGATAGATTCAAAGTTGTGTAAACCCTTGGACAGAGATAGATGACCTACAAAAAAGGATCAAGAGCATAAGTAATGTCGTCAAAAGGAAAATAATTCAGCGCCCTGGTAGCTATTACAGAACACTCTATTCAGTTCAAAAACTAATAAAATTTAACCATCACACAGTACAGGATAATGAGTTCATTTTAATAACAATCGTGACAACAGTATATTATACAAAGCCATTGATTTTCTCAAAAATCTATAAGTAACATGCTAAAAATCTTCTGAAATTTTCAGATATTATATGAGGAACAATTTTTCATAAACATGTCGTGTTAATTATCTTTTGAATCTTATACAGAGAGATCCATCAATGACAAGGTCTGAATCCTAGGTGCAATGATTCTCCCATGACTCCAGTGTTAGGGAATCAGCACATCCATTATCAGAATATAGGACTTTTGCCATCAGAGAGTCCTCAATGAGAAAAAGTCCTACAATCTGCATAATCTCAACATCTACCTCATCTGAAGTATCTAAATCCCAATATTTTGCAACAATGAGCAATCACACGAAGGGAAGACTTTGAAACCCATCCTGCAGGCAGAATTTTCAAAGGCCACAATGCCTAAGCAAAGAGCTGCGTCACCTAGGGTTAAGCAAGTGCTTCAAGGTAAATAAAAGAGAAGCTCAACCTCTTTAAGCCACAGGCATTGCACTCTTAAAGAGATTTTAGCTGCAAAAAGGGTTTGGCTAGTTCTGAAGTACAAACATTTAGTCTTGCTTATCCCAAGAAGATAATAGAAACCGTCATGGGCAGACTCATTCTCAGTCGTCCGATTAACAGTCATGTAGGAAGATGAGCATCCTTGCACCAGTGGAGGGCAAGACCGGTGGAGGACATCCAAAATGAGCATGAATGCATAAATAACCATGAATGCATAAATAACCATGAAAGGTGCTCACCTCTATCAACAATCAAAAGAAGTTGAAAAACAATAAGTCCAAACTATTTGGTCAATGAGGGTTCCTATCACATGACCTGGAGGATTAGGTATCCCCTCGAACTAATACAGCAAATTGCACTGAATCCATCCATGAGCAAAAACCCATTATGCAAATACAATGCAAAGGTCAATTGTTTCTTCGACAATCGAAATTCAGCACCACCAGAAAACAAAACCCACTTGTACAGATTCCATAGAACACAAGCAAGTGATCAACACCAGCAACAACTTTTCCACCCAACAAAATTAGAATAACATAGAGCCAACCCATGAATCTGAATATGATTAACAAGACATATAAAACATGAATTTAAGCAAGAAGCAAATCAAGCATATACCATGAATCCTCTTGGAGAAGTCGACCCACCAATCTGCAGACTTTTCTCTATCAGAAGAAACCGACCCATTTTGTTCAATCTTTTTCTCAGTCTTTCTCCTCTTTTTCACCCCTCTTACAGGACCCATCTACGGTACCCTCAATCGAATCTCAACTCAACACCACAACAAAAAAAAAAGGAAAAAAAAAAAAAGCCAAGTTGGCCTACACCATCAACACATGAGAATCAACACAAATTGCCCAGTATTATACACAAACATTCAACATCAATGATGATATATATAGAACTTGAAATGGGAAAATTGAAGAAAGGGGTATGTTAAAAGTGAAGAAAAAAAGATACCAGGAAGCATGCAAAGGGACTCTAGTAATACAACTTTGAGGCAAGTGCGTGCAGAAATTGAATGGCAAGGCAGAATATGTAGGGGTTCGTGTTTGGTTTGAGACAATGTGGCAATTTATTCAAGTGTGAGGCATGAATGGGTTCAACGAGTTACTCGCCCTTGCACTTTTATACCAGGAAAAGGTTTAGATTTCACAGTTCCAATAATAATTGGAAGAAAAAATAACTCTGGGAAATCCTTGGTCCTTATGATCGGAGTATGATGTGAAACGGTCGGTAACATCGAGTACGTGAAAAATCATGAACATATGAATATAAGTCATCGAGTGAATACTTGAATGAATTAATTGTCTAAAAGGTAATTTTGATGATTGAAGTAGTCAATGGCACATTCATGTATAGGACATAAGCTGAAGTACCCAATATGCAACTTAATTTTGAAACTTCAACCAAAGCACTATCATTTCACCGAAGAAAAGCCCACACACTTCCCACTTACCAGAACGATACGCATTATGGTTGACAAAAAAGTTTTACCCTATAACTCGGCACTGTGAGTATACTGTTATTCTCAAGTTCGATTCTTTATGCTCTTATTTAGGGATAAAAAGAATTATTTACTCAGAATCACTTGTATCAAATGATGTTGTCCTGTTAGGAAAATGTCTTAAAAATCAAAACTGTACCCAGGAGCATATATGACCCACAGCGAAACATGGGGTTTGGGGGGTGGGGGTTCTCAACAAGGTTTTTTATCCGCTATCAACATGGTTCAAATCTGGTCGAGGCTGGGCCGAAAGAAAAAGCCAGTCCACGACACCATAGCGAGCTCAACTATATTCAGAACGAGTACAACTATTCATATCCGCTATCAAATCTGATCTCAGGACGTTGATACCTGGAATGCTTAGACACCAAATAACGAGCTCTACTACGCTGCTGATCACCCCGAACTCACCCCCCATGGGCTCATTTACTTCTTCTTCTTTTTTTCCTTCAATTTTTTAATTTGTTCTTTCTTTTATAATATTTAATATCGTTTTAAATTTTTAATATATATATATATATATATATATCAAACATTAAAAATAAATATATATTTGAACTCTACACATCAATATCTATAAATAAGACCAATATTGAATATAAAAAAAATTCCATTACATTATAAATAAATACATATTAATAATATTTAAACACATATGAATTTTATCCTATTCAATCTGTCCTCAAAAATATTGTCTACCACATGGATTGATGTTCATCACTTCATTCCTCACGAATTGCATAACTATCAACCCTCAATGGAGGTATAGGATAATGAGGATGTAGAAATAGTTGAACAAAGTGATTCTCGACATAGACAATTATCGACCCTCAATGGAGGTATAGGATAATGAGGATGTAGAAATAGTTGAATAAAGTGATTCCCGACATAAACAATAACTATTTCACGACGTTCTTGGACTTCAATTGAAGAGGACCTCAATGACAAATGAGTAAAACAAGCCGAAATATTTGCATCGAATATATGCAATACAACTTCGAAGATACGAGTAAGAATTATTGATAATTATCACATACGTATATGTTATAATTATTATGGGACGACGGAAATATTTTTTTAAAATATATTTTTTATATTCAATATTAGTCTTGTTTTGTAGATATTGATGTGGAGATTTCAAATATATATTTATTATTAATATTTGATATATATATTAAAAATTATAAATAATTTTAAATATTATATAAGAAAAGATAATTTAGGAAAGAAAAAAAAAGGCCTGCGGAGGGGGTGTGAGTGGGGGGATTGGCAATTTCCTTTCCTAGTAACAACATAGAATAGATGTAACATAGACACAATAACAACATGATATCAGGTCTAATATACCAAATCGAATAGATATAGCACTACATCCCCCTCCCTTACAATTTTCCTTGCCCTCAAGGAAAAAAGAAATCTGGAAATTGAGAACGGATGAAGACAACATCCTTTCAAGTCGTATTCTCACTACTCAATGTGAGTCATTCCATCAAGACCTGAGGAACTTGCTTATTCCAGCGAGTAATGGTTCGAGTGCCCGATATCTGGGAAGGAGCTGTTGAGGAATATTATGATATTTCCTTAAACATAAGTTTTCAATATAAGCCATAAAAATAAGATTTGTGTTCAGTAGATAAGGTGTATTTTAATTGTACAAAAATACCCTATTACTGTAAGTCTAATCTTCTATATATACTAGCCTGGAGACAGCGGCCTTGATATTCTAAACTAGATACCTTGGGTGTTATGTTTCAAGCCTTGGTTCTCTCTCAAAAATCCTCTCAACAATCTTGAAACATAAACGAAAAACCCTAGCCGCCACCTATCAACACAACACATCCAGATCCAATCATCACCTTAGATCTATAGCCGCCACAGCCAGGAACACCACCTCCATCTCCGACGGACGGCGAGTGTCGAATTACGCACCAATTGATACGAGAGCAGCTCAGGCTAAGATTCTGCTCGAAGCTCAGCCTCGCCGTTGAATCAGCCGTCGAAGGTAGACCACATAATCCCCGGCGTGAATGGCGAACGTCTCCACCGACGATGGCGGCGTGGTCATCGTCTGGAGTGGCTATTAGGTGCATCGGGTTGAAATGTTGCCATGGTGAACTCTTCGTCCTCTCCGACTCTTTCAGCCAAAAGGGAGATGGCCTTGGGGTTTCATCGAATGCTTCAACATTGGTGACAGTGTTAGATTTCGATGCTGTGGATTTGTTGCCGAAAACCACCAGTCTAGGCTGTTTTTGGTTGGAACTGTGCGTGTTGCTGTGCAGATCCGTTCTTGGTTTGACTTTAGCGAGATCCGTTCTTGACTCAGGTTGCACGAAGTGTTCTTGCTGTGCAGCTAATTACCAAGATTTGGTCTTGGTTTATTTGTTGAAGAAGAACAGGACTTTTGTTGCCTGATTTTGGCTGACTTTGTTGCCTGGAGCTTGGTTCTTGTTGATTTTGGCTGTTAGTGGATTTCATGATCTTGTTGATGCTCGGCTCCTGTTGGGATTTCAAGCTGCTGTGGGTGGTTTTTGATCATTGAATTGGTCATCACATCAGGTTCTATTATTCTAAACTCTGCATTCAATTTGATTGATTGCGTATTGGTTACAAAAACTGTTAGAATAATAATGGCTAAACAACAAGTGCCCATTAAAATGCCTAAACTTGAAAAGTTTAGTGGATCTGAATTCACTAATTGGAAGTGAAAGACTCAATTTGGTTTAAAATATTTAGATGTGTTCTATACTGTATTGAGTACTTTTGAGGAGACCATTGAAGATGTTGATGAGTTTCGATGGGCAAAGGATGAGGATTTCTGCAAGGACTACTTGCTTAATTGCATGTCCGATAGACTTGCAGAAATTTATAATAAGTTCAATACTACTAAAGAAATATGGGACAATCTTGATGCTCAGTTTAAGAAGGAGGAAGCACTCTCTAAAGCACATCTTGTCGATAAATTTATGGACATGAAATTTGATGGCGATAGAGAGATACTTCCTCAAGT